>JARYHS010012519.1:171527028-171791015 GCA_031002005.1 Vandiemenella viatica | reverse complement strand
TAGAAAGTAAGTTCTATGACACAGTTTCACAGCTATCTGCTGCCAGAGGGTTTTATCCCTGGAGAAACCCCATCTTGTTGGTTTCCAGAGACTTCCCAAGTATATTTAATGTTACTAATAAGTGTTAATGTATGTTTAGATGATTGTGAAGCATTTATATTGTTCATGACAAATAGAGAGGGAAAAAAGATGAAACCTGTTGCATCCCATTCTCTGTTGAAAGGACACCAAGTTTCACAGGATTCCTGACAGACAAATGTCCTTACTTTGTATGCACTGTTGAGAGGTTTTGGGAATCAATACAGATTGTTTGGTACAATCTGGTGATTATAAATTGCATGCCATCATCTCTCCTCTCCTGCCAGGCAAGTGACAAATGATAAAAAATAATTTCACTACTAGGCTCAAACTAGCTAACCTTGTGTCAACTATCAGATACCATCACATTGTCTTGGTGAATGAACTTGGGCAACTATGCAAGCACATTTTGTAACAACTATATTTTTTCCTGGAGGAAGAAGACATCATGCCTGCACTGATGAAACATCTTTAATCTTTCTGACATGGTTGAGCAGTCTGGTAGCTGGTGTCTCCAAAATTCAGATTGCAATCAGGAATTTTTACAGGCATGGCTTTGTTCATAAGAGTACATTGAGATGCTCTGTGATCTGGATTCCACATTAAACTGTAGTGGCAGCCTAAACACTGGAGGAATCTGCAGCATATCAAATTATAACTTCTTAGAATTTTTATTTTAGTTAATTGTTTGTATAAATTAATCTAGTAATTCACTTCATCTGAACTGTTAGTTACAGCTACCACAGTTGCATATTGCCTATAAACATTCATTTTCCTTTGTGTTTTTAGTTAGTTATATACAACAGAATTTATCTGGCTGAACATCTGTGAAAAATATGCAGATTACAAGACATCAAGCTGAAATATTGCTTTGTAAGCCATTGCTTCACTGTTACAGAATGTGAAATTCAGAATGTCTTAAATGTTTTCATACTATACACATTTTTATTCTACATAACTTGGCAAACTCTAACAATTGTGTACTATGTTAATTACATCTAGACATTAATACTTTCATTTTTTCAGCTGATGATTATTTCTTCCTCTTTCCAGGAGTACTGCTTACCAGTATTCATTTGTAAAGCTGCCATTGTTTACTGCTGTGAGGAACATGCACATACTGATGAAACCAAGCCAACTTTTGCAGGTACCTGTTGAATCTGTTCAGTGTCGTACCAAAACAAGAAATCATTTCCCTCGACCCAAAGAGACTAAAAGAATCAAGGTACATGGATGGATAACTCGTATGTCAACACTGAATGGACGTAAGATACTTATGAGACGAATACTCAAAGGAAAACACGTGCTATCTCATTAGTGTCTGTATTGTAGTAAGATATCTTTAATAAAGTTAAGTAAATAAATATGATTACAATTGTTTTATGTTTTATTCAAGTTACATTACAGACGCAGCAACTGAATATGGTTGAGGTTCCACCATTAGCTGTCTGCACGACCATAGAAAATAATTTGGCAGTGGTGCTTCAGCACTGATGTTCTGTGCGTCTCCATAATTTTCTAGTATTATTTTTCTCAAGTGAATGTGTGTTGGTATCATAAGTTCTTGTTGTGGCTGGAGTTTCAGTGCATCTCTTAGTTCTTTGCTTAACTTCTGCAACGGAGAGAAAATTTCATTTCAGGACGTTTTATTTTTTAATCATGCAAATTCTACAATCAAATTTATTTTACAGATAAATAAAAAGTTTAAGGCATTTAAATTACCTACTTACCCTAAATAATACAACACTAACAGAGAGAAAGCAGCTTGGAAATGTATTGATTGAAGAATTAGGAGTGGTGCATGGAAGGTAAAAGATGACCATGAGCACAAGCTGGCACTCAACTTCATGCCAAAGGGGGTCAGAGATTGGAATAATTTACCAAAAATGGTGAACGAATTTACAGTTCATTAATGATAAAAGTGGATAAGTGGGGGAATTTATATTTGTACTATATAAATGATAAGACAAATAATAAGTAAGGGGTAAATAGGAGATTAGGAAAATTGTCACCAGAGCATTTGCTCCGTTGCAATTCAGTTTTGTTTAAAAAAATATATAAGCCCAACACTTGCCAAGCAAAAGGTGTAGCTACATGAATATATTAAATTTTTGGGCATTCCTTTGTTAAGCAAGAGGGATGGTCGTGAGGCAGTATCACTGCAATGATGTAGTTGCATCTGGGACTGTCCTTCCTGCACATTTGTATACGTGTTTGCGTTTTATGTGATGCCATGAATATTGTGAATATTAATTCACTTAAACTATATGTTTTCATCCTTGGTATAAAGTATTGATTCAGTACATTATTAAAAATGAGAGAGAAAGGAGCTATTGCTTGCTAGGATGACAATAATGGTTTTCTAAGACTCCGACTCTGTTAACTTCATATTCTGCTGACAAATTGGAAAATGCTTAAATCCACTAATGAGCATCACTTTATGGCATTCATTATAAGGATGACTTGGAGAGGAAGGAAGATACAGTGACACTCTTAATTGTGTGTTCCTATAGAAGAAATGTCAAATGACTATACATATATAAATACACTTGACAACAGTGGAGCATGCAGATATCAATACTATTATAAATCTATAAGCAAGCTGTGTGTATCATTATTTGAATGGGAACTGGGCAAAAACTACCACAGCAATTTGGATGGCGTTTTCAAATTTTTAGTGCTAATGTGTGACATTTCTACCCTACAAGTCATATGGATGCAGAAATCGGTTTTTGCTGAAGAAAGGTACCTACGATATACATTAACAAGATATGTTTCTTATGGGCAAATATTCTGTAATAATATTGTACAAGGAACGTTTTGCTGTTGTTCAAACCACAGCCTGTAGAATTAACTGTTTTTTTTTAATTGTTATTAAATAGCATTCATAACCCTGATTTTGTAATGTTGTAGCTTTTATCACCATAAAGCATAATGTGCTATTGAGTTTTTGACAACAGCAATATAGAACCAATGAAGTTAAAAAGTAACTAGGAATTCTAGAACCTTATGTTACACCGCATAAATTATAAAACTAAATCCACCATGTCTTGTGTCATTCTGGTTCAGGCTGCATTTCAACCTAACCACAAACTGTTCCAAAATTAAAGCTTCTGTCACATATGCATACATTCATTGTATGGCATTCGAATCTTGACCTATTAGGACGTGGCTGAAACAATAACATTAGTAATATGGTGTCACTAAAAGCAAAATAAATTGGCTGCATTTAAAACCAATCAAAACTTCACCAACTACATGTGCATTAAAACATTCACTGTTTCACGATCAAAATTTGGCCCACTGGTACTACTTATATGCAACTGAAATAATG
The DNA here is from genome assembly GCA_031002005.1 of Vandiemenella viatica. NCBI lineage: Eukaryota > Metazoa > Arthropoda > Insecta > Orthoptera > Morabidae > Vandiemenella > Vandiemenella viatica. Next base: position 171,787,603 of record JARYHS010012519.1, on the reverse strand, counting down.
ACACTGATGCCTTTCCAAGTTGGTATTTTAATATTATCCGTGGCACTGCTATGGGCACCCAAATGGCCCCTTCCTATGCCAATTTGTTCCTTAGTCGTCTAGAGGAACGTTTCCTGAACCACATCAAACCAACTAATCTACAGCAATATCTGCATTTAGACAGTTGCCACCCACTCCATACCAAATGTTCTCTCCCCTACAGCCTTGCTATCCATGGCAAATGTATCTGTTCTGATGCTGAATCCCTCTCCGAGTATTCCCAGAACCAATCCCAAGCACTTATTTCCCACTCCAACCCAGCAGGTCTTGTACATAAACAAATCACGCATGCACTCACCCACCCTCCACCTAACCACTCCCGCCCGGCACCTCTAAAATCCAACCATAGCCCTGTCTTTGTCACCCAGTTCTCACCTGGCCTCGAATCCATAAATCGAATCCTATAACGGGCATGACTTCCTTCCCCCTTTCCAGAAATGCGCACTCTCTTGCCAAAAATTGACCACCTAACCTCAAAAATATCTTGGTTCACAAATACCCTCCATCTGACTCTCCAAAAACACCGTATGGATCTTTTCCTTCTAATGGACCCCACTGCAAAACCTGCAACATGCATCCCCCCACTACTACATATTGCAACCCTGTCTCAGGGGAAACCTTCCCCATCACTGGACATGCCACATGCTCCATAATGAGCATCATATAACACCTAACATGCCGAAATTGCACTAGTTCCTATAAAGGCCTTACTACACAACTTTCAACCAGAAACAATGGCCACAGACAAACAGTCCACACCCACAATTTATATCTTCCAATACCACAATTCCAACAACCTCAATGACTGTTTCACCATGAGAGCAGAATTTTCCCCGAAACCACCACCGCTTCAGAACTTCGGAGATGGGAACTTGAATACCAAAATATCCTAGATACCAGACACCCACCTGGCCTCAACCACCGATAAAATTCCTTTCTTTGACGCATCACTCATTATTATTAGTATAATCATTATTGTCATTTAACTAGCTACAACTTTTTTTCAAATTTTATCTGTCAATATTTATTTGCCTAATTTTTGTTTTTGTTTCAACATTCTGTACCCTTTTGGTATATTACTAATTCTATCACCATCTGTGATATACAGCTCAGTCCCCCCTGCCATATCGATAATACACTCAGCCAAGTAAGAAATTTCGGCATGTGCACACCTCCCGAACCACATGACTAATTTTCTTCAGCATGAATAAGGTGTAAAACCAAAATATTGTGTATTCTTGTGTTCGTCATATATTTTCTTCATCTGTCGCTGCCTTCAACTTTGGTGAGTGATGAGTCATTTTCCCTTTCCTTGTAATTTTTTAAGTTAATATTTGGTAATAGAATAAAATTGGTAAAAAATTTCCAGGGAATTCTACACACGACAATTTGATAATTGATTCTTATAGAAATCAATGAAAAAAAATCGGAATATTTTTTTTTTTTTTTTTTTTTTTTTTTTTTTGATATCTAACTTAGCTTTCGAGATATCCTTGACTGAAATGTGATTTGGTTAGGCTGATATGCAGCCTGGACCAGAAGGGGAAATTGGCAGTGCCATAGCTTTTAAATTTCCCACACCCTTTTTGGGGAAATACTTTTGTAGAAAAAGTGTATATAAAAACAAAGAAATGTACCTTAGACGTGATGCGACAGAAAAGTTGCAGAACAGAAACTCGACAATCTCTAGTGATATTATTCACGTCAAAGACAGTATCTGCGTTCTGTAACAACGATGGCAAGTTTTCAAGATGCAAGCATATAAATAAATTCTTCAGATGCAGTTAATAACAAATTTGCATCTATCCATATTCTGAATTATTTTACATGATCAGTATACATTTTGTAGTTTTAAGGTACACATTAGTTTTCTTTGATAGTTAAAGCTCGCTTGATTTTTGGCCGTAATACACTGGTTGTACCAGAAGAAAACTTCCCTTGGTGCTGCAATTTGATGATGCATTTTTATGTAATTTGATGAGATGTTTCGACACTTCGCTTATTTCTGTAGATATCATAAGACATATATTGTATGGTTAGGTCAAAATGCGGCCTGTACCAGAAGAAATATTTTCTGTGGCAATGCAATTTTATGATGCCTTCTTATGTTACAAGGCGAGACATTTTGAGATTTCACTTAGTATATCATGTGTCAAAGGTTTTGTTGATTGGTTAAAATGCGGCCAGGAGCAGAAGAAAAATTTCCTTTGTTCCTTTAATTTGATGATGCGTTCTTATGCAAGTATATGAGACATTTAGTTTTAGAGATACACTATGTAGATGGTGATGTGATTATAGTGTGACCTTTGTGCCATGAATTTAGGAATATTTTGACTTCAAATATCTAGAAAACTAAGCTAGATATTGAAAGACTTTCTTCTTCACATTAATATTATCTTTGGCATGAATAATGTCGTTGTTCTGTACTATCAATTCTGTGTCGCATTGTAACCTTTCTGTCACATCATGTCTAAGCTACATTTATTTTTGATTTCATATACTCTTTTTCTATAGAAGTTTGTACTAAAAAATGGGTATGGCAAATTTTAAAGGCATAGCTCTTCCAATTTCCCTTCTGGTCCAGGTAGCATATCAACCAATATATCTCGAGAATCAAGTGAAATATCAAGAAATTTTATTCTTTAATTTCAATTTGTTTCATCTAGTTCTATATGAATCCATCATCAGATTGTGGTGTCAAGGTAAATGATAGGGTTACCAATTTCTACACATACCAGAGCACACGTGTCAAAAGTAGTGGGCAAATGATAGTTCAAATATAAACAAGGAAAGACTCGGTGGCCAATGCATAAATTTGCAGTAGGATGAAACAAGAACTTCATCAGAAGATGGCGACGAAGAATTGACTTGTTTGTAGCAATTGTTTATTTTTCAACTGAAATAGCTACATAGCAAAACATTTCTATCTTAAGGAATGATGAAATGTTTCCATAATAGAAACAAAGTTAGTGCCTTGTTCTGTCTGAAATATTATTGTGTTTAATTACTTTCTAATACATTCAAATAAAAAAATTCCTAGCATTTACAGAAATTTTTTTTCTTTTGTAACTAACTAACTATTTTTACCATGAAACTTCTACACTGTCATAGCAGGGGAAGGGGTGATCCTTCCACCTGGTGGATAGGGGGGTCCTCACCAGTTAACTTGAGTGAAATAAAATAGCTCTCGTGGACCAAACACAACAAGACACCAGCTGCCCATAGGATGAGAGTGAATCAATAAAAAGACACATTTGCCCCATGTGTTTCATACACACCAGCAAAAATCAACCATAATTTAGTATGATGGAAACACAAGCAAAGGAGCTACTACCTCAGGCCTGAGCTGAAGACATCGACTGCGAACCCGGTCATTTAGATTCTGGGGGACTAGGGCATCATACAGGGAAGGACCGGAGCTTCTCAAACCCAAAAATAATGCAGTTTATTGGTACACTCTACGTTCAGACATTGACCAAAACAGGGATATTCAAGGTACTGACAGATACCTATGACAGGTTTAGGATCCTCATACTAGTAGTTCAAGAAATAAGGTTCTGCAATTTCAATCACTTTGACTCAGATGAATATTGCATCTATAAGGGAAAACCCGCAGCTAAATTACCTAATAGTAAATTATGAGTATCCAGAACTCGGTTGTAGACTTCTCGTCACCCTCGGAACGTCTCCCTCTGCTCACAATAAAATGTGCAAACAAGGCCCACACACTGGTGAATGCACATGCTCCAGTCAACAATAAACCTGACAAAAACAAAAAGTTCTCGTCACAAATAGAAAGAGTACTTGCCAAAATCCTTCAACACCATGTGAAGATCCTCCTTGGAGCCTTTAACATGCATAATAGGGGATTTTACAGTACACAGAAAGACAAATGCCAATGGACAGTGCCTAATTCAACATCTGTGAAATGGCCGATTTCGAGTTAACGTCCACACACTTTAAGAAGCCCCCTCATAAGATGACCTCTTGGAAATCAACAACATAGGTGAATTCCAGATTGATTATGTAGTGATTAGTGGAAATTTCTCTCCAGAAATTATGAATGTGAGAGTACGAAAGGGTTATATAGAGTCCAACCACTACCTTTCTTAAATCCAAGTTTGTTTCAGACCCAATCAGAAACGATATTAAAAGCCCAAAAACCTGGGCATTGATCCTGAATACTTACAAGAACAGGCACAGAAATTCACACAATCGCTACAGACAAACACACAGACATGGGACAAACTTCTTAATACCATTCAAGAATCAGTAAGGAAACTTGGCCAGCCTCCACAGAGATGGTAGACATCAGAGTGCAAATAAAGTCCCGGATTCACGTATCAATACCTGGAAGAATTTGCATAGCCACTGAACACCAGATAATTGGCAGATTTTTTTAGAAATGCAGAAAAGAACATCCAAAATAATCATATGTACCACATCAAAAGATTAGTGGAAAACGACAATGACTTCAAAGGAAAAAACACAAGAAATTTGTTCAAAACTTTCCGGGTGTCCTAGTTTCTGCTTCCACTGACCTGATGGTATGCTTGAAACCAACACAAAGGCCACTAGTGACATTCTGAAGCAGTACAACTGTTAACCACATACATAGAAACTCCGTTTCCAGATACCCTACCCAGACCACAACTCAGCCCCACCAACACTAGGTAAGATCTGAAATGTCATACTTCAGTTGAAAAATAACAAAGCACCATATATCATGTACATGGTATCACTGACCAGATTGGGAAACTGTTAAAGCGGGTGGAGATGTGAATCGTGTATAAAGCTCACTGCAAACTTGGCCAGTCATTAAACAAGACAGATTACAGCCACACCACCTTACGGGTGATTATGAAATCCTCTGCAGCTGTGGCAGTGTTTACATCAGCGAGACAGGCCGCACTGTGCAGAGAGACGTAAGGACGGAAACTGGTATACCGGGGTAAGTATAGGTTTAGGTACCTTAACTGAATGTTTACCTTGTAGAAAAATGTTCTCTGAATTTGCATCTATAATTTTAAATTGACCATGTTGCCACCCGGATATCAACTGTAAAGCTTAACGGCCGCCACAAAGTTTTTTTGACCAAAAGCTGAGGAAAGGTTTCAGTCTACCACATAAAAATTCACTTGAAGAAAAATCTGAAGTTTATTTTCAAAGTCACATTTTAAAATTTTGCATTTACGAGTTGAATCAGAAAATCGAACTAAACTTTTACAGAAGATTATGGAGAGAAGAATTCGCCGACAGACCCCTTTAGAAAATTTATAAGTTCATTATTGTTGTTAACACAAGACTCTGGTAAAGAAAATCGCCATGGCCGCCACACGCTCTAGCTTGGCTTGACGGTTTCCGGCTATTACTTGGCCTAAGTGACACACACCCGCACAGGTCTACTATACGCAACGTTCCCGGAATATAGGCGAAAGATAAAGACAAAACAATAAAGAGACAGCCAGACGGTCTGAGCAGCTAGCTTTATACCCTCAGTCAGATGATCTATGTGTTCTAATGCTTTCCAAAAATAGTGTGAAAAGGTGTAATTATAGAATGTGTTTTAAAATTAAATGTGTTTAGTCTGGTCTTCAAGGTTTATAAAAAGTGTTTAATGAAAATTCTCAAATGATTAGCTTTCTTGTAAATGAATTTAGTTTGAGTGCGCATTGTTAAAAAATTTCTGAAAATTCATTAGTGATTCCCCGGGATGTGTGTTAATTTGAACACTTTTTAGATGACCCTGTTGAATTACAAATTGTCGTGATAAAATTGGTGTCATCATGTTCTACGTTAATTCCTGATTCCAAAAATGTAAATTTTATTAGTATCGGTGGTGTAATAGCAAAGTTATGAGTCTGGTAAAGATCAGTTTTAAAACTGTTTAGAAGCCACTTGGATTCTAGTTCATAATTATTAAAGTATTGTTTATATCGAAAAAGTGAAGTTATCTGAATTTTCTTTGAATTTAGTTACGTGTTTTTACAGTTGTTTTATTTACAGAAGTGGCTTAGTTTAATCAAAAATAAATTCCGAAATTACCACGTTGTGCTTGATGATAAAATAACTTTAAAATTGATTTAAATTTTGTTCTACTGCATGGAATGTTCTAAAATTTTAATATGTTATACTAGATTTTTAGTTCTTTTTGAAACCTGATTAAAAACGTTAAAAGTGAAAGTGTATTTATAGAAGTGTTTAAAAATTTATTTACGTTATTTACATGGTCTGAAACTACGGAATTTTACTGAAATTATCTTTCTTTCGGATTATTATTATTATTTTAAAATTACTTTACTGCCTCGAAAAGTGTTAAGAATCAGTGAAATTATCAAGTAACCAAAATCTATTGTTTACAAGTTGGATAATAATGGATTACCCTCTTCCAGGTTAGTTTAAAAGTTCTTTACTATTAAAAAATGTTTATTTAGCACTTACATTATATGTTGAGTGACTTTACTGATCTTAAATCGGTTTATTTATTGAGTTAGTTTGCAGTATCGGCTTCTGCATGAAACGGTTTTCTCATTTCCTATAGTTGCAAACTGAAAAATTTAATGTTAACTGGGAAGCCCACTCCCTCCCTTATGCTCTATAACTGTGAAAACTAGAATTTGTCCAAATTCTAAGGTGCTTACAAACATATCTGCCACTATAAATATAACAACAGCAACAAATCCACCATAGTTCGCCATGCCATTAACACCGGGTGTGAAATAAAATTTCCAGACATGAGACTGCTGTGGAGAGAAGATCAGTGGTTGCCTCGACCTGTGAAATAGGCAGCAGAAATTTTAAGGAATACGAACAATATCAACGAAGAGAGTAGCCTTTTACTCTGCGATGTTTGGCAACTTTGGCTATTAACATAAACAGTATCTCTGAAGAAGGCTGTAGGATACCAGCCAAAAGCTCAGGTATTTCAATAAACAACACAGCATAACCCCAAAAGCTATTAATCACGAACAAAGTAGTATCAGGAATTCGTTTTTCTTACTTTGAATTTCAAGTTACCTTTGAACTGTTGTATTATCGTTATTAAATAAAGTTTTCTGCCTCATTTAAGCCTACTTTTATCTCTGTAGCTCTTTAATCTAAAAAGTTCAAATTCTTTATCTTTTCAATATCTCCTTAAATAAATTTTAAAAGGATACAAAATACACCTTAAAATGACCCATTCTCTGCTTTCTTAGTGGAAATGAATGCAACAAAATTCATTATGACTGAAAACAACCTTATAGCTTTTACTAAAATGGTTTAGAATTTAAAAGTGCTTCACTGTTAAGAAAATGGTTATAAAATTTCTTTACTATACAACTATATGAGATTGGTCCCCTTCTAAATGGTTTTAGCAAGATAATGGGGTGTATAACAAGGTTATGTTCTGAGCTGAAAAGTACTTTACTACTGAAAATGATTATAAAAGTTATTTGCTATATGTATTATATGTAATAGGCCTCCTGCTTAACGGTTTAGATAAGATAATAGCTATATAACAAAATGTAAATACCTTAGAATAACATTTGATAGCAAGCTCAACTGGACAGGACACATTGGTCAAGTAATGGGTTTCAAAATCCTTCACTTGTTGGAGAGACTGATAAGGGGTTGTACCAGAGAAGTACAAAACATTGGCTAAACTATTTTTAAATATAGTAGTGTAATATGGGACCCACATTTTGAGTATCAAATACAGGAGTTGGAGGGTGTGCAAAGAAGTGCTGGTACATTTTATCTCTGGAATTTACCACAGAACATAATAATTAAGTGATTTGATAAAGGAGCAGGAATGGGATTAGTTGGATGACAGAAGGAGGGTGAAGAGAATCATGGGAGTGTACAAGGCATATATTGGTGGAAGAATCAGGAGAGATGCATTAAAGGGAAAAGGTGACCATGACCACAAATTGGCACTTGATTTCTGGCATAAAGTTGTGGGAAGATTTTCTTTTGTAGATAAGTTTTGGGAATTTGAATAAATTACCGACAGAAATGATGAATAATTGACCAAAAACGCTACAAGAATTCAAAGTTGAAATTAGTAGAGAGAAAAAGTAGGGGGGAAACGGTCACTGTAGCAAGCACTCCATCGCAATTAATTAAATTAAAAATGTCATAAAAGTCCCTTACTCTAGAAAATGCATACTGTCCATCAATATCTCTGTGATATGTGGAGCTGCTATATAGTGGTGATGTGATTACTCATTGAAACTATGAAGCCTAGCAGCTTGACTCAGAACTATCGCTTACCCATAATCGTGATTGTTCATAATTTTGCCATATGGATTGGATATCAAAAAAATTCTTTCTTAATTACTGATTTTACCAAAATAGAGAAACACTTCATTTATTGTTAATGGTTAAATACGAAGGGAGATAGAAAGCCCGTCACAAAAAACACCTTTTAGAAATAGTATATGGTATATGAGTGAAGAACCCTCAATTAGCAAGCTGAAGGCAGGATGGTGCACAAGTACAAAAAAACATTAATCCGGTGAAAATCATTATATAGGAATCGAGATCAACTAACAAGCCACTGAATAATTGTGGCTATACATGAATGTTGGAGGATGGAAACACCAAAGAGAGATATGATAGAATAAAGTCAAGTCAGTAAAATATGGGAAAATAAGTTTCAGCTACAGTGAGAAATAATGCCTGCAACTGCAGAGGATAGGAATTAAAGCAGTGAATAAATCTGGTTGATTGGAAAAGGGGTGGGGGAAAGAAGAAATGATTGGTAAACTATCTCAGATACTTTCATGCACTTAATGACGAAAGATGTTACTCACCTGTGGCATTTTAGCTTGATCACTGAAAGGACTAATAGCAACAGGTATATTTAAGACAGTCTGTACTCGTGAACCATAGAGATTGTCTCCTAATGCTGGACTTAATAAATAAGCCAAATATATTCGAACAAAGTGCCATCTTGTACGAGATGTATTGATCTCTACAAGACTTGCTAATGATCCTTTTTGTAATATTTTGTACTCTACATATACTGGATGTACTTTATTCTTCTTTACAGAGGCTTTTGAATACTTTGATTCAAGAACGACCTAGAACAATAATCAAGTTCACATAAATGTTTGTTTACAAAGGAAAATGGCTTTCAGCATATAACACTCAAGTAGAATATTAATGGCATTTAAAGAGTACATCAAAATTTAATAATAATTACAGAAAAAGAAACTCTTACCATAATCTGCCATGCATTGTTAATAAGTTCTATGGTATTCTTCAGAGGGAAAATCTGTCTTAGTAACAAATAAATGACAAATAATAGTATAGTTATATGTCACTATAATAACCAATTCCATTATTATTAATAGAGGTTTGAACTAATATATCTGAATTAAAACAAATTTACTAGATGATACCTGTCAAAATTAACAAAGAAGGTAACTCAGATGTCCAATTTTAATAATTTTATTTAATAACTAGACGACTCGTGCGAAAATTTCGCTAATAAAATGCAATAAATAGTGAGGTTGAATGCTTGTAATATAATGAAAAGTAGAACCGCACTTTGTAGCAAATATTTATTTGTTTAGTGTAATAAGTATGCATCAAAACATGTTACGAAACACTTAGGAAAATTTAAAACACCCTGTATGTATAGCAAACTGTCACTGACCCTAACAGAATACACCCAACCTGAACAAAATGCACACGGCATATCAACATCTCTGTGATATGTGCTGCTGTGCGAATAAAATGGTTACACTGGAATTGTATAGCAAATAAAAAATGTTTCCATAACAGAAAAAAATATCCGAAAAGCCTGTTATTGTAAAAACAAAAAAAACAACAGTTTATTAACATCTCAGCGATACTGCTGCTGCAATCTGAGGACTTATCTCTGAGCTGTTTAATACACGAGACTACTTTAAGCATAAAATATTCTTTATGATTTTACCTAATTGGAGACCTTAATCTCTAAAATGATGTGTCATTTATCGATTTCGGTTAAGTATCGAAGGAGATAAATGGCTCGTGATGATAATAAAAGAAACATGCTGTAGAAATAATATTGATACTTTTGCCCTTTAAGGATCAAATTCCTTTTTTATAAAATACGGTATGATCAAAGCGGACACCTTGGCCTTTAAAATGATACCTCATTTACTGATTTCGGTTAAGCATCAAGTGAGGTTAGCAAAAAACAAAAAAAGCTTTAGAAATGATGATATTTTTGGCCCTTAAGGGTTGAATTTAAATAAAGTTCTTTCTTAAAATATGATCTGTCCAAAGTGGATACTATAATATTTTGAACGATACCCCGTCTATCGATTTCGGTTAGATAACAATGGAGATAAATGGCTCGTGACAGAAAAATGTGTTATAGAAATATTAATACTTTTGCCCTTTAAGGGTCAAATTTAGAAAAATTCCTTACTTAAAATATGGTGTCAGTCTTTAAAATGATACCTCGTTTATCAATTTTGTTTAATTATCAAGGGAGATAAATGACTCGAGACACAAAAACACATTTTAGAAATACTGATATTTTTGCCCTTTAAGAGTTAAATTCAGTACATTCCATTCTTAAAACATGATGTGACTATAGCAGAGTCCTTAATCTTTAGAATGGTACCTGATTTATCTATCTCAGTTGTATATTAATGGAGATAAATGGCTCATGACACAAAAATGTGTTGAAGAACCATTAATTTTTTTCCCTTTAAGGGTTCAATTCCAAAAAAATTCTTCCTTAATATATGATGTCACCAAAGCCGAGACATTACTCTTCATAACACAACTTCATTTATCGAGTTCGGTTAGACATCAATGGAGATAAATGGCTTGAGACACAAAAAAATTGGGAAAAATTAATTTCTTATAATTTAATGTTACCACGGCGTAGACCTTACTCTTTAATATGATACCTCATTTATCTATATCAGTTAGATATGAAGGGAGATAAATGGCTCGTGACACAAAAACGCTTTGCAGAAATATTAATACTTTTGCTCTTTAAGGGACGAATTTTGAAAAATTCCTTTAGTAATATATGATGTCACCAATGCAGAGATCTTAATCTTTAAAATGATACTTCACTAAACGCTTTCAGATAGGTATCCAGGGAGATAAATGACTCGTGACATAAAAAACAGCATTTTAAAAATATTGACATTTTTGCCCTTTAAAGGTCAAAAAATCCTTTCTTAAAATATGATGTGACCAAGGTGGAGACCATAAGCTTTAATATGACACCTCATTCATTGATTTCGGTTAGGTATGAAGGGAGATAATGGCTTGTGACAAAAAAACACCTTATAGAAATAATATATATAACAAGTTTGAATTTTTTTTATGTACATAAAAACATGTTTAGGGGATGAAACAGTCCTGAAAAGTTAGTGTGTTTTACTGTTTTATATAGAAAACATGAAAAAATACAAAATATTTACAATTATGAGTAATGGAAAATAATATTTCAACTTACTCAACTTTAATGGGGTGAACCAATCCCCACATTCTAGAAATTTTCACATAATAATTTTAATTTCAAATACAAAAATCTGGAAAAGATATATGAAAAATATCAATAAAAAATACGGATCATCGCATTTTATTGGAATTTCGGGATAAATATCACATCATGTTCATACCAGAGACGTCGGTACACCACCTCCAAATATAATTCAATACGGTCTGGACAGGGCCGCGTTGTGTTTAAGATAAGTTGATTACTGCTTTGGAGTATTTTGTACACATAGTTTTGGATGAATATTCACTTTAAAATGTTTTCTTGTAGTTGTAGGTTCTATTAGTATGGCCTCCACCCATTCTCACACTGAGAATATTAGTTGTTCAGGATATATTTGTTTAAAAGAAACATTTGCTCAAACTATTATATAAAATGTGAACCAATAAACTCACTAATTGAATTTAGTGTGAATAAAATCTTCTTGAGCTATCCAATGAGAGTGCGCATCCAAAAGAGGTGATGTTTTAGAGCCTGACTCTAATTCCATCTTCCGGTGAAGTGTCGGGTACCAAAAGAGTCCACGCTTAAGAGGCCAGTGGTCATGAGCGTCAGGGCCCAATCAGTGCACAGGAGGTGGGGCGGGGACCTTAGCGGGGTGGCTGGTTAGTGGGACTGGAAGTATAGTACTGGTATGTGCAATAGAGGGGAGTAGCTGGAGTTGGTCCTCTGGTGGTCTTATTCTCTGCCTCCTCAGATGTCCTGCCACTGTCGACTTTGTGACCTTTCTCAAATGGACACATCTTGAGTGTTCTAAACAGCACTGGAATACGGAGCGTATGGTCTGCCCAATATATCGTTGTCGACATTTATAGGGGATAGAATATATACCGGGTTGTCTAAGTGCCAACCCATCCATAGTATTTCCTTTATCTTCCTAGATGGGAAGAAGAATGTCTTGATCCCAGCTTTGTTTGAGTTTAATGTCTTTTCTCCACCAATTAAACAGAATATAATTACCAGGCTTCCAAATACAAAGAAAGCAGGTTCTAGGTGAAGTATATAGGCTATATTGAACAATTTTCATTACATTTGATCATTACACCAATTATTCTCACTGCACGATAAGGAAAAATATGGTAATTAATCATGAACATGTTCTTCTGACATAACAAATATGATCAGTTTCAATTCGTAAAACTGTTTATACCACTTTTGAGTCCCTACTTCCGTTTATTTAGTCATGATGCCTCTTGATTGCACTAAAGACCAACGCACGGAGGTCACCAACACTGATCCTTGGTGTGAATAACACTACTCTTGTGCCACATAACCAATTATAGAACACATCCTGTTGTATTTCTTAGACGTCGTCACATTTCATGACCATGTTGGATATCGTATTATCTTATGTTTGTATTCAGTCACCAGAGGATAATTTATCACCCATCTTTACTATCCTTAAATAAAAGAGTGATTGCTCTTAAACAAGATAATTTAATTTAATTGCAATGGAGCACAGGCTCCGGTGGCAATTTACCTACACACCCATCTTCCCCCTATCCTGCACCTACCTACATTTGCCCTCTACAAATTTTATCTTTAAATTCTTTCAAAGTTTTCGGTAAATTACTCATCATTTCTCTTGGTAACTCATTCCAATCCCTGACACCCTTACCTAAAAAAGAGAATCTTCCCACACCCTTGTGGTCATGATCATCTTTTCCCTTCCATGCACTACTTTTCATACCTATCGCAATATCTTTCCATGCCTCATCGCCAGTATATGCCCTGTACACTCCCATGACCCTCCTCATCCTCCTCCTGTCTTGCAATGGATCCCATTCCAGCTCCTTTATCATATCCGTCACTGATTGCATTCTGCGATAATTTCCAGAAACAAATCTAGCAGCCCTTTTTTGCACCCTCTCCAACTCCTGTATTTGATACGTAAAATGAGGGTCCCATACTACACTACCATACTCGAGCAATGGTCTGACCAAAGTTTTGTAACCCAATTCCTTGACTTCTCTCGTACATCCCCTCATCACTCTCTCCAACAAGTGCAGAACTTTGAAACCTTTTCCTACCACCTGTCCTATGTGTCCTGCCCAGTTAAGTTTGTTATCAAAAGTAATTCCAAGATATTTGCATTTCAAGTCCTCAGCAAGCAATTCTTTCCCCACCTTATATTCATAATTAACCTTTTGTTTTTTATTTGTGTATCTAATAAGCTGACTCTTCTTTGCATTTATCTTCATTCCATGTTTACCAACCCAATTAGATATCCTGTCCAGATCACCCTGCAACTGTTTACAATCCTCTATCGTTTTGATTCTTTTATACAGCATTATGTCATCTGCAAACAATCTAATTTCAGATAGTAAACAATCAACACAATTATTCATTAGAATAATGAATAGCAATGGTCCCAATACGCTACCCTGTGGCACACCCATTTTTACTTCCACTTCTTTTGATACTACATTTCCTACCTAACTTTCTGTTTTCTACCTTTTAAAAATTCTTCTACCCAGCAACTGACTTTCTTATCCACTCCAATTGTTTTTACCTTATTTACTACCATTTTATGGCTTACTCTGTCAAACGCCTTTGACAGATCTAGTGCTACACTATCAATTTGGCCTCCCTTGTCCATTTCATCTGAAACATCTTGCGTATATCCCACCAACTGAGATTCGCATGAATATCCTTGCCTGAAACCATGTTGCCTGCTTGAAACCACTTACGTTCCTCACATATATTTCTGATGTGTTTGCATATCAATCTTTCCATTAATTTACCTACCACTGATGTCAAACTGATTGGCCTGTAATTCTCAACTCTATTTCTCACCCCTCCCTTATGTACCGGTACTACTATTGCACTTTTCCAGTCTGTGGTAAGCAGCAAGTGTCTAGACTCAATTTAAATAATATTTCAAGATAAGGTACAATGCCACATCCAGCTATCTTTAAGATATCTGTAGTACTATTATCTTCACCAGCCCCTTTATTTTTTTCATCTTTCTTATTTCCTTTATGATTTCCTCAGGATGGATATCAAATTTTTTGCTATCGTCATTTCTAATCGTGTTGTTAAGCTCGTTCTCCGAATTAGACCCTCCTGTTTCTGATTCATTGTCCCTAATGCTTTCACTGAACCAGTTACTTAAAATCTCTGCCTTTTTCAAATCGTCAGTAACTTCTTCTCCGTCCTTATCTATAAGTGTCTCTACACCCTCCCTTCCCCTCAGTTTCATGATATAGCCATAGAAATTTCTAGATGCAGCAGTCAATGGTCCTCCTGCACTGACAATACTCTTCATAAACCCATCTTTAGCCATTTTCTTTGCTGTTATTAAGTCCTTGTTTAGTTGTTTTAAATATTCCCTACTACCCTGCTGTCTCTTAACTCTGTTATGTTCTTTTCTTACCAACCTCCTCACTTCCCTATTATAGTACATAGGTTCTCTACTTCTCTTTATTTTCTGCTTTGGAATAAATTTTTCTTCCCCCTTTCTTATTATCTCCTTGAACTCTTCCCACCTTGACTCTACTGTACCTGAGCCTTCCTTCCATTTGCTGAATTGTTCTCTGAAATATCTCTTCAAATTTGAAACCTGTGCCTTTTTATAATTGTACCTATTTCCCCCTTCAATTTTGGCTGCTGGTTTACTGAATCCTCTAATATCCATCAGAACTGCCTCATGATCACTTATTCCTTCAGATACTTGATACCTCAAAAGGTTTTCATCGGGCTTAATTAGAAATATATCCAAAATATTTTGTCCCCTAGTGTTTTGCTCAACCACTTGTGTAAATCCTCCTTCCCTTATTAAGATATTTGCAAATCTTTGTTCCCTTGTGTTATTTATCTTATTCCCTTCCCAGTTTACACCTGGTAAATTTAAATCCCCGCCGATGATGATCATTCTATTCTCACCTCTGAAATCTGAGTATGAATTTTATTTCTCCCCAAGAGCCTAATCCTCTTCTGTCATTCTTCCACTGCGGTAAACAGCCAACACTCTGATTTTTTCTTTTTTACTACCCCAGAAATCTACCCCAAGTAACTCATGGTTTTGATCTATGAACGCCAGTGAACTGTGGTAGTTTTTGCTAACTAGTATGAAGACTCCTCCACCAATTGCTCCTCTATCTCTGCGGTACACTCTGTAACCATCAGGAAAAACCTCACTGTCTAGTACTTCTTCTTTTAACCAACTCTCTACCCCAATTATTACTTGTGGTTCGTGTATCTCTATTAAGTTTGCAAATTCGATTACTTTGTTCATTATACTTCTACAGTTTACCATTAACACCCTTACTACTGGCTTTACATTTTCAGAATTTATCTCCTCTTTCCCACTTTTACCGCAGTCAGTTATTGTTTCAGCCATTTCATCTATTTCTGTGACTTTCCCCATCGCGAATCTGCAATCAGTATCACTTTGATAATCTATTTCTGTCCCTTCACCAGCAGCCCCTAACCTAAAAAAGGCACAGTCCTGACCCCATCATCACTGGAAATGGGCTCCCTCACTGCTTTAGCTAACAACTCAGAAAGTACTCCCTTCACCCTTCTATTTAGGTGTAGGCCATGCCTAGTGAAACCCCACCTACCAGTGGTGTTCACAGGAACAACCCCCAACACAGAACTAATGCCTTTCCAAAGTAGCACTTCCGTTTCCACATTAACCCGCCTCATAGCATAGTTCAATTGTGGCCGGTCATGGCGACTTAGGACCTGCATGAGCTCCACCCTGGTATGCTGTGCCTCCTTCACCACCTTCCTCAGGTCACTCTCCATACTATAACTTGCGTTTCTATCAATACTATTTCCTGCACCTCCCACTATCACTACTCTATCATCCTTAGTGAAACTAATAACTTTTACTGTAGTTTCTTTTCGGACTCTAACACCAAATAAGCTTAAAATGCAGGCTCCTTGTCAGCAGTGACTACTCTATACTTTAACTATAGAGTTTATTTTTCTTATCTCAACTTCACCATGAAAACCATAACAACCTATAGGAATAACTGACCATTTAGATTTATTACATGGAAAGCAAAGTACCTAATTTGGTATGAATAAGTATTATATATAATTTTAAGAAACTATTGCTGTTATGCCACAATCCCAGTTATTTGAATATTTTTCTGCTAATTCAAAATTGTTACCAATAGTGTTGCAAATTGAAAAAAAAAATTTTTTTTTTTCAGGTTTTTGAAAAAAAAAACCTTGGACTCTGTTTTTTTTTCTAAATTTTTTTTTTTTTTCTTCAGAAAACAATATATTTGATAAATTATAGTTTCATTTACGGAACTTACATTTTACATGTGTGTTTTAAATCTTACTGAATCATATAATGTTTTACATAATGATTAATAAATGTATCTATATAGGTAACATAATTTTATTTATCCTCTGTCACATTCACTAGTATCAGCACTACCAACACTAGTTCAGTCGGTGTCGGAATTTTCTGTTTCTTCTTCTGTCTCCTCTAGATCCATAACTTCAGAAATAGTTACATTTTCTTTTACTGGTTGTTCTTGTATTTTACGCAAAATATTTTGAGACTGCAATTTTAAATTGTGAGCAAAGTACACACTATGCATAAAGACTGCACCGATAGTTCTGTATTACGGTTTTTTAAGTTTGAATTTAAATCTATTATCATACAAAATAGGAGCTTTATTTCTTTTCAATCATTGGTTTACGCCAACAGTTGCAAGGAAATGATTCATAATTACTGACAATTTAATGATTCAGTATCACTATACGCTGAGAGTTTAACAAGTATACGAATATAAGGAAAGCACAATAAGTAATAAAAAGAGATAAAAAACCGTAGATAAATTTTAAATTCCTAATTTTTTGAAAAGATCCATAGGTCTACAGATAAATTCGTAGGGCTGACAGCACTAGTTCAAATAGCGAGTATCAATCCGAACAACAGAGATTCCTGCTCTTGCAACCTAGCCTCTTCAGGAAGTCCCTGTTCATAAAAGAAAATTTCAGTCAATGTTGCCAATATTTTCGTAGTTTTTTTTTTTTTTTTTTTTTTTTTTTTTTCTACGGAGCCAGAAAAATATATTAGATTTAAAAATTAAGATAAGTACTTAGAATAAACTCTAAAATAGTCACATTAAACAATAAATGCCTTACAAATTTGAGATTTAGTAATGTCCCAGAAAAAAATATGTTTTTTTCCATAGTTTTTTTTTTCAAGCCAGAAAAAAAACTCCCAGTTCCTTCTGGAACTTGACTCTAATTAACTCTCAGTTCCTTCTGGAACTTGACTCTAATTAACTATCACTATCTGGTATGAAACTAGGAAAAAGGAAGCAGCTTTAGACAACATAAATCACAAAGAAAGGGAAAATGACTCATCGCTCACCATAGTTGAAGGCTGCAAAGAGAGAAAAACATATATGACGTATACTAAAATACACAACATTTCGGTTTTACACCTTATTCATGTTGTAGGGAATGAGTCATGTGGTTTGGGGGTGAGCACACGCCGAAGACTGAGTGAATTATCGATATGTTGGGAGAGATAACATATCTCTCTCTCAACATGTCGATAAAAAAATCTCTTGGTATGGCGCCGGGTGAATACACATGTAGCGTTTGTGCACATGTAATAAAAGAAAATGTGTCCAGTATTTTGTGTTGTGAGTGGAATGGTTGGATACACCAGAAATGTTCTGGTATTTACAGTAAAGATTTTAGAAAGACAACACTTGAAATAAAAAAGAACAACTTCAAATGGATATGCGATAAGTGCATAAGTGAGGTTAATGTTGTGGTCTACGGTGATATTGACAATCCTGTTGTAACTAAATTGGAGTGTGTTTTTAATAAATATTTTACTCCTTTTAAGAACAGTATTGGAAATATATTGACGAATATTAAAAGTGAACTAGAGAATATATCTAAACAGAATTTGAGCACATCTAAACAATTGGCTTGTTGCATGAGGCCCTTCTAAGAGCGAGGCCCTGGGCAATTGCCCTGTTCGCCACCCCCAAAGGCCGCCTCTGAATTTAATAATTTGGGGTGTTCATTTCATGTCAAAAAATTTCTTGTTATAAAAACTAGTTCTGTTGGAGCTTTTTTTCGTGCCAAGAACTTTTGACAATATGTATGTAATGTTATGATAATCAAAACTGAGCAACCTCACTTGAAAAAATACTATGGCAGTCTGATTGCATATTTTTTCAAGTGTTTGTCTACTTTAATAAATGACAGTTTTATTATTTATCATTCGTTTTAATAAATGAAACCTTAGTGAAGAGTTGAAACTCATTTGCAGCTGTGTCAAATTCGGGTAAAGGAAGTGGTATCTTTGGGCATGTAATCGATAAGGAACATTAGAAGTAATGGTTTTGTCCACTTTGTATTAGGGATAAAAAGATCACGGAGGTGGGTGAAATGAACAGGAAGTTGCCACTAGGCACAGCCTATATTTTTTCGGCTTTAGCCCACATTAATGTCAAGGTCATTAGAGGCGGAAAGCAGGTCAGCAAGGGTCCCGGTGCAAAAAATTATTTTGGGCCATCAGGCCAGATGGGCGACCGTTTTTTCTTTTTGTGTTGCTGGTAGGGGCCCCCTGAGCTGAGGCTGGGGGCCCTGAGTTGTGCTTGGGGGCCCCCTGAGCAGTGGGTGGGGGGCCCCTGAGCAGTGAGGGGCTCTCTGAACTGTGCTTTGGGGGCCCCAAGAGGTACACTGTGGCCCCCTGAGCGTAGGGGCTTCGGTGCACTGCACTGCTAGCCCCATAGTAGCTACGCCCCTCGCGGAAAGGACTGTGGGCAAATAATGGGGAGGAATTCAGCCATGGCCTTATGAAGGAATTATCTTGATATTCATCTGGGGAAATCATAGAGCCTGGTCGGAGATTTGAATCCACTATAATGGCCCTCAGGCCCAGACCCTTATGATTTTGTATTTTAAGAATTTTGTATAGCACACTTGGAGTTGATTAATTGTTGTTTTTGCATTTTTTTTTATTTTTTTTTGTAATTAATTGTGAATTTGTGTAAATGAATGAGAAACTATGTACAATACTATGTAATATGTTCAAGGAGAGTATTATGCATGAAACATTAATTAAAGTGCGTAATTGTAAGTGTTGAGGTAAGGAATGGTGTTTAGAGGAAAATTCTGAGTAGTTCGGACTGATTTATGTAGATAATTTTGAGTGTAAATACCTGTAACTATCTTTAATTTTCATTTTTGTGTGTTTCAAGATGGCTGTGAATGATTTCATAAGGATTTAATTGTTAACGTATTGTTAGAATTCGAGAAATGTCGGTCGGAATGCTTTGAATAATTCTGGATGTTTCTAAAGAGTCTATTTAAGCATGCAGAGATGGCAAGGAGAGAGAGTTGTCAGTGAGTAGTTTTCTGCAGTGTGTGAGTTTAATTGCTGTAACATTTGTTTGTTGTACTTAGTATCTTTGAATCGAGAAACTGTCTTGTTCTGTAATAGTGTTACAGAGCACACGGAAAAATAAACATAAGAAAAAGTAGTTATTTCAAGCAAGCAAATGCTTATCACCATGTTCGCCCAAATGCAAGGCTAGAGCATTACCGCTCATCCATCATGCTTGGTCACAGTGGCGAACCAGGGGGGGAGGGGCTAGGGGGCACAATTCCCCCTCAAAAGTATTTAGGTCCACCCTGATATCGTAATTTTTTTTTTAGCCTAGTTTTAAGAGTGGCATGACTATATAAAGCCTACCCTTACCTGACTAAGCCCCCCCCCCCCAAACAAAATCCACTTGAGCCCCCCCGAACCAAAATCCTGGATCCGCCACTGCTTGGTCAACATATAGAGGTGGAAAGGAGAGATGGTAGATTTAGTTAGGATGGCTGGGAGCTGATAGCAGGTCATTGGGAAAATATGGTTAACAGGATAAAGAAGAAATTCAGAAATTGTGGGGATTAATAATTTTGACCTTTTACCAGAGTCAGGAGGAAAAGAACTTCATGTATGTGTAGGAGTACGTAGGGTGCAGCAGGCCTTTAGGAATAGGGATGTGCAAGCAAAAAATTGGAAGAAATGGACTCTGATGCTAGATAGTAGCCATGGGAAAGGTTAAAGCCCATTTTTGAAGGATCAGTTAGGCTCAGACTACCAGAGCACAAGTTTTTTCAAAGCTATTGCAACATTAGGTCAGGTAATAAGAGGATATAAGTTCTGTGGGGTTTTCACTAAGGAGTACAGTATATAGTCGTGATAATGGAGGGTGTGGAGAATAGACAGATAGAATCACAAATTATGGTATAGAATGTGACCTGAGGAAGGTGGTAAATGAGGCGCAGCATACCGGGGTTGAGCTCATGCAGATCTTAGGTCAAGATGACCGGTCACATTTGAAACACACTGTGTGGCAAGTAAAGCTGGCTGGTAAGAAGAGAACACAACAGAGTTAACAGACAGCAAGGCAGCACAAGTGCAATCACCCTCCTACATGAGTATAGCTTCTCTTGATTTTCAGTTTATTGAATTTCACATGTCATTCCATTCAAGTATGGTGTGTGATTATTTTACTGTTCCCATCCTTTTTTTATTTTTAACGTAATAATAAATATTTCTGAAATATTGCATGAATTAATAATTTATCCTACATTTATACATAATTCAATTAAAAAACAAAACAACTTTTTTTTCTTTTTCTTTTTACATTCTGCCTTTCTTATACTTTACCTGCCTTTCTTTCTTAGCTGGGCTCAGCTGCAAGGTGAGTCCTATTTTTTCCGATCCTGATTCTGGCTCTGGGGTACCCACTGTAAGAGCCCAATGGTGACAGATAACATTGTTTTTTCTTTTAGTATACTCTAATGACTTTCTTATATTTTGCGACTTCTTCACTTGAAGATAAAATTGTAATACCACTTGCATACCTATGAAAGAATGTAGTTCAAAATTTATAGTAAACAAAAGAATTAATCTCTCATTATATATGTTTTAATTTTTCATCTCGAAAAATAAAAAAAAAAACACGGAGAGTCACTTGTTAACAAGATATATATATATATATATATATATATATAGGAATCAAAGAAAATGGTGGGGGTAAATTCAAACATCGGAAAAGTAGAGGGGCTGTGAAAAAGAGCTAATACCCGAAAAAAAAAAATATCCAAACTAATTTCTGGTTGGTGGGAAGATCAAAATATAATTAGAAATATATATATATAGTTAATAATAATAATAATAATAATAATATTTATGAAGTAAACATCACCTCAGGTTAGTGGTGGTTCAGTATAGGTAATGGAAAGGAGAGGAATAAAAAAAGGTTAAACATATGTGCTACTAATAATAATGACCGGGCATTATCTTAAGTTGAGACCAGGTGGTTGCCTTGTGCCAAGTTTGTACTGGTAGGCAAGTTCCCACCTTCTGAGTTCAGAGAAACTGCTGCTATTAGGGAGAACTCTGATAGCACGGACTGTGTAACAAGAGTTGAAATTATTCAAGTCGTGGGTTATGGCATGGGCAACAACTGGGTGCTTTGGGTTCTGTGTGAACACCGTCTGACGGTGGCCATTCATTCTTATAGAGAGTGCATTAGTGGTCAAACCTATATATGAAGCCAGGCAGTGGTTGCATGTTAACTGGTATATTACATGTGTGGTTTCACAGGTGGCGTGTCCTATGATAGGGAAGCTTTCCCCTGTGACCGGGTTGATGAAAGTGGTGGAAGCATGGTGTATGTCACATCTTGCAGCGTGGTCTGTTACATGGGAAAGAGCCTTGGGGTTGACTGTTAGGAAGAGGAAGACTGTGTTTGTGGACTAGAAGTTCGCTGAGGTTAGGAGGTCTGCTGAAACAAGTTCTAGGAGGGGCAGGGAGGATTTTAGGAAGAATGGATCTCATTTCAGGGCATGTTTGTAAGAAATCATAGCCCTGCCGGAGGATTCTGTTGATGGATTCGAGGCCTGGGTAGTACTGTGTGACCAAGACTGGATTATGGTTGGTTTTTGCGGGTCTGGGATGATTGATTGGCTGATTCAGTTGTGATGTAGCACGTGAAAGCTGTTTGTTAACCAAAGCTGGAGGGTAGTTGCGAGATATTAATGCTTCTGAAATACTGTTTGAATAATCCATGAGAGACTGTTGGTTAGAGCATATGCGACTACCTCGAATGCCAAGACTGTAGGGGAGTGAACGTTTGGTATGGTATGGGTGGCAACTGTCGAAATAGAGATACTGCTGAAGATTGGTTGGTTTGATGTGAACTGAAGAGTTGAGATAGCCATTGGATAGGGACAAATCAACATCCAAGAATGTGGCCTGGGTGTGGGAGTAGGACCAAGTGAATTTCAGCATGCTAAAGTTATTGAGATGGTTCAGGAAATTTAGCAGTTCATTTTCTCCATGCGTCCAAATCATAAATATGTCATCAATGAAACGAAGCCAAATGAGGGGTTTGAGAGGGACTTCCTCCAGAAATGTTTGTTCCAGCTGGCCCATGAACAGATTAGCATAAGAGGGGGCCATGCGGGTACCCATGGCAGTTCCGCAGGTTTGGTGATAGATGTTGCCTTCGAAGGAGAAGTAGTTGTTATTAAGGATAAGGTGGGCTAATTTTATGAGGAAGGATGTCATAGGAAGGCTGTTGGGAGGGCGCTGGTCCAGAAAGTGTTCCATGGCCCTGAGGCCATGCCAGTGTGGAATGTTTGTATACAAGGACGTGACGTCAATGGTAACCAGTATTGAGTCGGAAGGAAGAGGTGTGGGTAAGGTAGAAAGCCGGAATAGAAAGTGCTGGGTGTCCTTTATATGAGAAGGGAGCTGATTAACAATGGGCTGTAGGTACTGGTCAACCAAGGCAGAGATGCGCTTTCTACCTTACCCACACCTCTTCCTTCCGACTCAATACTGGTTACCATTGACGTCACGTCCTTGTATACAAACATTCCACACTGGCATGGCCTCAGGGCCATGGAACACTTTCTGGACCAGCACCCTCCCAACAGCCTTCCTATGACATCCTTCCTCATAAAATTAGCCCACCTTATCCTTAATAACAACTACTTCTCCTTCGAAGGCAACATCTATCACCAAACCTGCGGAACTGCCATGGGTACTCGCATGGCCCCCTCTTATGCTAATCTGTTCATGGGCCGGTTGGAACAGACATTTCTGGAGGAAGTCCCTCTCAAACCCCTCATTTGGCTTCGTTTCATTGATGACATATTTATGATTTGGACGCATGGAGAAAATGAACTGCTAAATTTCCTGAACCATCTCAATAACTTTAGCATGCTGAAATTCACTTGGTCCTACTCCCACACCCAGGCCACATTCTTGGATGTTGATTTGTCCCTATCCAATGGCTATCTCAACTCTTCAGTTCACATCAAACCAACCAATCTTCAGCAGTATCTCCATTTCGACAGTTGCTACCCATACCATACCAAACGTTCACTCCCCTACAGTCTTGGCAATCGAGGTAGTCGCATATGCTCTAACCAACAGTCTCTCATGGATTATTCAAACAGTATTTCAGAAGCATTAATATCTCGCAACTACCCTACAGCTTTGGTTAACAAACAGCTTTCATGTGCTACATCACAACTGAATCAGCCAATCAATCATCCCAGACCCGCAAAAACCAACCACAATCCAGTCTTGGTCACACAGTACTACCCAGGCCTCGAATCCATCAACAGAATACTCCGGCAGGGCTATCATTTCTTACAAACATGCCCTGAAATGAGATCCATTCTTCCTAAAATCCTCCCTGCCCCTCCTAGAACTTGTTTCAGCAGACCTCCTAACCTCAGCGAACTTCTAGTCCACAAACACAGTCTTCCTCTTCCTAACAGTCAACCCCAAGGCTCTTTCCCATGTAACAGACCACGCTGCAAGATGTGACATACACCATGCTTCCACCACTTTCATCAACCTGGTCACAGGGGAAAGCTTCCCTATCATAGGACACGCCACCTGTGAAACCACACATGTAATATACCAGTTAACATGCAACCACTGCCTGGCTTCATATATAGGTTTGACCACTAATGCACTCTCCATAAGAATGAATGGCCACCATCAGACGGTGTTCACACAGAACCCAAAGCACCCAGTTGTTGCCCATGCCATAACCCACGACTTGAATAATTTCAACTCTTGTTACACAGTCCGTGCTATCAGAGTTCTCCGTAATAGCAGCAGTTTCTCTGAACTCAGAAGGTGGGAACTTGCCTACCAGTACAAACTTGGCACAAGGCAACCACCTGGTCTCAACTTAAGATAATGCCCGGTCATTATTATTAGTAGCACATATGTTTAACCTTTTTTTTATTCCTCTCCTTTCCATTACCTATACTGAACCACCACTAACCTGAGGTGATGTTTACTTCATAAATATTATTATTATATATATATATATTCAATATATATTTAGTTCTAATTATATTTTGATATCCCCACCAACCAGAAATTAGTTTGGATATTTATTTTTGTTCGGGGATTAGCTCTTTTTCACTGCCCCTCTACTTTTCCGATGTTTGAATTTACCCCCACCATTTTCTCAACTGGCGGTCTTTCTGTGTGGCAATCTCCGGCTGCACCCACCTCTCATAATGTTCTCTTGTTGACGAAGGGTTTTTTTCCCGAAAATTTCTTTATTGTTTGTGTTTGTGTCTTTTATGTGTGTTCGCACCCCACATCCATCATCTAAAGGTAAGTGGTGGCTCATTTCCCTATCCTAATTTGATTCCTTTCCGCTACTTAGCGTCTTTTTTTCATTGTTATTATATATATATATATATATATATGTAAAATAACAATGAACAGGGAAATGCTTTAAGGCAATAAAACTAAGTAAGGATACGGAAATATGACCCAACACCACAGATGAAGGTGGCTGGGACGACGAACACAAAAAAACAAACACAAGAGAAGTGCAATATTTCAGCCTACAGCAGAAGTGAGACACCAGGCAGAGTCAGATGTGTACACAGAGACCGCAGTCTGGTGAATGGCATCTCTGGCATGGATGGTATTGTAGGGGGGGGGGGGATGCTCAAATATTGGATCGATAATCAATACTGTCGAAGGTATATTATTATTGAAAGTGGTAGATCAACATAATAACTGGGTGAGGATACATATGTAAAAAAACAAATATTGAAAAACTGTAAGTGAAAAAATAAATATCAGATATATAAGAATATAAGAAATGTTTTTTTTTTTTTTTTTTAACTGCTTAACATCTCTTAACAGCGATGTCTTTAGAGATGGGAAAGGATGGGGGGGCCAGGAATTGGAAGGAATTCGGCAATGGCCTTTTTAAAGGAAGCGTCCCGGCATTTGCCTGCAGTACAATACAATACATTCATTTTCCATTGATCCCAATATAAGAGACTGGCTCTGTGGGATGTGGAAAGTTGTCAATTTACAGATAAACAGTTGCATAACAAAATAATAAGTACACCACTAGATGTACAGTCATAGTATACATGGTACATTAAACACTTCCATTACAAAATAATACATACACCAGAAGATGTACAGTCATAGGATATATGGTACATTAAAAAAAAAGAAAAAAAATTAACAAAATAATACATACACCACAAGATGTACAGTCGTAACATATATGGTACTATAAACAATTACATAACAAACTAAATACATACACCAGGAGATGTACAGTCATAGCATACATGGTAAATTAATTATTTGAACTATATTTACACAAGATACTGGCAGTTATTTTTAAGAGACCTTAGAAATAAATTCTTCGACAGAGTAGAAGGAGTTGTCAATTAAAAATTCTTTCAATTTTTTTCTGAATTTATTCTTATCATCTACTAGACATTTAATATGTGTTGGGAGCATATTGAAGATATGTATCCCTGAATATCGGACCCCTTTTTGAACAAATGACAATGACTTGTAAGTCATGTGAAGATCATTTTTACTTCTAGTGCCGTAATTGTGTATTTTACTATTTGTTTCAAACAAAGTATAATTTGTGACTACAAAGAACATTAATGTGTATATATATTCAGATGCTAATGTTAAAATCCCTAACTTCTTGAACAGCTCTCTACATGAAGTTCTATTGCTAACCCCACACATTATTCTTATTACACGCTTTTGGGCTCTGAACACTTTATCTCTATGGGTAGAATTGCCCCAGAATATTATTCCATATGACAATAAGGAGTGAAAATAAGCAAAACAAACTAGCTGCCTCATACGGAGATCACCTAAAGCTGAAATTGTACGAATTGCAAACGTGGCTGCTCCCAATCGCTTTAGTAAGTCAGAAACATGTACTTTCCAATTTAAATTATGATCAATACACAAACCTAGAAATTTCACACTATCTACCTCTTGAATGGACTGGCCTGCAAATTTTATGTCTATGTCAGGTGTTACTCTGTGTGATGTACTGAATTGCATATACTGAGTTTTATCAAAGTTTAAAGACAAGCCATTAGCTGTAAACCATTTATTAATCAGTTCAAAGACATAATTTGAAATATATTCTGTAGATAAATCTGGAGTGTTTTTGATTCCTATGTTTGTGTCATCTGCAAATTGGACAAATTTTGAGTTTTTAGATGAAACACAGGGTAGATCATTTATATATATTAAAAACAATAGTGGCCCCAATATAGAACCCTGAGGTACTCCACATCTGATTAATTTCCACTCAGAAAACAGTGGACCTCTTAAAGCAGCCTTAAAATTCTCCATTGACACTTTCTGTTTTCTATTTAGAAGGTAAGAACTAAGCCATTTATTAACAATGCCATCTATACCATAATACTTAAGTTTCTGTATCAGAATTTTATGATCTACACAGTCAAATGCTTTAGATAAGTCACAGTGATTTGGGAAACCATGGAAAACCCAAATCTGGATGCCCAGACGGCGATTCGAACCGCCGTCCTCGTCCTCCCGAATGCGAGGCCAGAATGCTAACTGTTACACCACCACGCTCGGTTATAAGAAATGTAAATAGTATAGATAATAATTGCTGGGTCTGGTGGAATTTATTAGAGATTGAGGCCAGGAGGATGTCTGGTGTCAAGGATATTCTGATAGTCTAGTTTCCATTCTACGTAGTTCAGAGGAAGTTGTATTGTCAGGAAAATTCTTATCGCCCTAACTGAGAAACAGATGTTCAAGTTATTCAGTTTGTGGGAACTGGCATGTTTTGCAACTGGATGGGCCTTATTGTTAGTATATACAGTCTGCCTGTGGCCATTCATTCTGATAGCTAGGGGGTTAGTAGTGCCTATATATGAGCTGGAGCAATGGATGCATGTAAGTTGATATATGAGGTCTGTTGTCATACAAGTAGCATGACCAATGATTGGGAATGTTTCACCTGTCGTAGGATTGGAGTAAGTGGTAGTTGCTGGATGCACGCTGCATGTTGCATGTTTTACAATGGGGTCTGTTGCACGGTAGTTTGGGGGAATTACTGGATGAGTACTTGTGAACCAAGATATTTTTTAGATTTGGTGGTCTGCTAAAACATGTGCGTGGGGCAACGGGTAAGATTTTATGGAGAATGGTGTGCATCCCAGGGAAGGAACGTAGGAAGTCATGCCCACGGTGAAGGATTAGGTTAATACACTCGAGACCAGGGAAGAACTGAGTGATGAAAGCGGGGCTGTGGTTAGTTTCAAGGGGTACAGCCTTGGAGTGGCTGTGCATAGGAAGGGCTATGGTACGAGAGATTTATTTATATACTAAGTCAGGAGGCTAGCTGCGTGAAAGGAGAGCTCCAAACAGGTTTACTGTGTATTGGGAAAGAGATTCTTCATCATATCAGATGTGCCTTCCATGGACGGCGAGACTGTAAGGAAGGGAACATTTGATGTGAGAGGGATGACAACTGTTAAAATGAAGATATTGCTGCAGATTTGTAGGTTTGATATGAGCAGAGGTATGTGGGCACCTGTTATGCAAGGAAACGTCAACTTAAAGAAAGGTAACATGGCTGTGGGAGTATGTCCAGGTAAAGTTGATGGAGTGGTTGTTTAGGGAGTTGAGGAAGTCTATTAGATAATTCTCTTTGTGGGTTTAGATCATAAAAATGTCATCTATGTATCTGAACCATACAAGAGGTTTTAATTGAAAGATTATTGAGGAATCGTTGTTCCAGACGGCCCTGGCAAAGGTTTGCATAGGATGGTGCCACGCGGGTGCTCATCGCAATGCTGCGTATGAGGTGGTAAATTTGAGAGTTGAGGAAAAGTAGTCGTGAAACAGGATCAGGTTAGCCAAGGAAATGAGGAAGGATGTCTTGGGGAGGCTGTCAGGAGGTCGCATTTCCAGGAAGTGTTTGAAGGCACTGAGGTCCTGTCCTTGAGAGATGTTGGTGTAAAGGAAAGAGACATCTATGGAGACAAGGAAGGAGACTGGTGGTAGAGGAATGGGGACTGTGGACAGTCATTTGAGAAAGTGTGGTGTGTCTTTTATGAATGAAGGGAGGTCCTGTACAAAAGGCTGGAGGTGCTGATCCACAAAAGCCGAAATCCGTTCAGTAGGAGACCAATATGTCGCAACTATAGGTCACCCCGGATTTCCAGTTTTGTGGATCTTGGTAAGAAGGTGGGGGTATGGGGGTTCAGCAAGGTAAGGAGCGACAAATAGTTGGGAGAGAGTCCTTGTAAGGGGCCTTGGAGGTCAAGGAGAGCGCGTACTTCTTGGCATATTGAAGTTGTAGGATCTGTAGGGTGTGGAAGGTATGTGGTGGTGTCAGAGAGCTGTCTCAAAGCTTCGGCCTCGTCGTAGTCAGCAGTCCATGACTACGGTCGTTGAGCCATTGTCGGCTGGGAGAATGATGATGTTCCTATTCTTAGACAGTTCTGTCATGGCACAGGTTTCGATAATACTGATGTTGTTGGAGTGGGAAATGAAGTTGAGAAAAGATTTTGAGGACAGGTTGGAAGTGAGGAATTACTAGAACATAAGGAGGGGATGTTGTTAAGGAAGGAGAGGTGGATCTAGTTTGGAGGAAGGTTTGAAACGCTCTAGACAAGGCTCAGTCTCATCATGCCGAAAAACACTACCATCCTGGGTGGCAAAGTGGTAACGCCACTGGAGAGTGCGGCAGAATGCTAAAGAGTCCCGGACCAAAGTGGCATGGTCAAACTTCAGGGTTGGGGAAAATGAGAATCCCTTCGAGAGAACAGGGAGTTGAGATTCTGATAAAGGAGATTATGAAAGGTTAACCACAGACTGTTGTTGTTTAGCAGGAGGTAGGGTGGAGGCTTTTGGAGTGGGTGGGCAAGACAAGGAGTTTGGAAATCAAGGGTGCTGTAGGAGTATGTTGAGTACGATTGGGATGTTGGTGAGGTAGGGGTGGACCAATAGCCAGATAACTTTTTTGCAAGTGCAGAAAGCTTGCACAGATGTTTTTGTGCTTGTTTTGCTTGGATCTATAGACAATCCATTAGAATCTGCTGTAACTGATTAATTGCATTTGGCACAGACAAGCAAAGAATTTTGTGTAGGGAGATAAGCTGGGCAGAACAACAGTCTGCTTTGAACAAGAGCTGTTGAAGGAAAAGTTTGGTGAAGTTAAGTGATTGGGTAAAACGAAAGATGTGGAGTGGTGGGTGGATTTGTGGATGGCAGCCAGAGACAGGGAGTTTAATGGTTAACCCATTTGGAGGACTATTTAGAGAAAGGCAGGATTGAAGGAAGAGAGAGTCGCTAGGCGGAAAGCATGAAACTTGTAGGAAGAGAAGTATGATTCTATGGGTGACATGATAGGGGAAATTGATTAATATGAGTGATGAGGCCAAAACTGTACAAATAACTATTGAGATGAAAGGCTAAGTGTGACAAAGGGAATATCTGAATATGCACAGCGGAAAATTCAGAAACGAAGATAAAATGTGATAAAAGAAATATATTAATAATTTAGTGCTGTATCAAGAAATACCAGAATATATATATACACATACACACTTTAAACAAAGTAGGGGGGGGGGGGGGGAAGGAAATGTAGTGTTTGGTTAACAATAACAAATTAATTTTTGCTCTTTAAATTGATATAAATAAAGCCAACACACAACATTTTTGTGTCAATGATCTCTCAGTAGCAGTAAAATTAAGGCTCAAAGATAAGGATATAATTGCATGTCAATATTAAAAAAAACTAAGTGTTTAGAAAATTGGAAACATTATCTTTGCTGTCTATTTTTTTAACTAACTAATTTAATTTAATTGCAATGGAGCACAGGCTCCAGTGGCAATTTCCCTACACACCCAACTTCCCCCTATCCTACACTCACCTACATTTGCCCTCTACAAATTTTAACTTTAAATTCTTTTAACGTTTTCGGTAGGTTATTCATCATTCCCCTTGGCAACTCATTCCAATCCCTGACACCCTTACCTAAAAAAGAAAATCTTCCCACACCCTTGTGCCTGAAATCAAGTGCCAGCTTGTGGTCATGGTCATCTTTTCATGACAACTGAAATAAACTCATAAAATTTGGTGACATTAATCACAAATGTTTTTTTTTATATTATAATTGTTTTACAACTTCAGATTTTAACATCCTATAACATAATATCAACTTTTACTCCTACAAAAATTATACTCTAAAAATATTAGTCAATTACACAAAGAAACCAACAGAATTCAAGCATATTTAATTTGTTTTCTGGTGATTACTTCTACTATTAGAATCATTAATACATTACAGTCAGAGACAACACTGCCTGTTTAATA
The DNA here is from genome assembly GCA_031002005.1 of Vandiemenella viatica. Classification (NCBI taxonomy): domain Eukaryota; kingdom Metazoa; phylum Arthropoda; class Insecta; order Orthoptera; family Morabidae; genus Vandiemenella; species Vandiemenella viatica. The sequence goes on along the minus strand of JARYHS010012519.1, from coordinate 171,756,385 downwards.
AATCATATAAGCAACTTGCAAGGTATTTTCTTGAAGATTTGCTTTTGAAATATGTGTCATAATGAAACACACTCCTTTCTAGTGGAAATAATTCCATGTGAAACCACACAAAAAATTACAAAACTTTACAAGAGTCTTTTATTTGATGTATGGCATGCTGATTAAAATATAGAAGTAAATGAACTGAATCCGCCAACAAATGGAATCATCAAGATGTCTTTCTTTTTGTTTAGTGCTAACAGAGTGAAACCAAGTCAAAGGCATATTTTTCATTAGTGTGGAGTTGCTTTACTAAGAGTTACAACCAGCTACAGAAATTCTGTATCACTGTCAGGATTGAAAATGGATTGCAGATAACCTCACTCATGGCAGTCATGCAAATGATATCTTGGACTGGAGGTGGAAGGCAAAAACTATCATATTTTCTCTATCTAATCTTTTATTTGGCCTTTTCTTGATTATTTATTTTCCTTCATAATTTAAAAGCATTTGCTGGTCAGTTTCTGTTCTTGGTCTAAGTGAATAGCATATGGTACTGAGAGAGTGTAACAGATACTAAAATCCTATTTCTTGAACTTAGGACAAAATGCATGTTGTTTCATTGTTGAAACACACACATATATAAAACATCTCATTGGCAGCTGCCTTATTACTAAGTAAAATAACATTTCCTTTTTCAAAAAAAAAAAAAACCTGGAAAAATCTTTAGTATTTATTATGTAGCAAAAATTTCTAAAATTTCTAATAACTGCCCATTTCAATTCTTCATAAATATGTAGTATAAAAATTAACAGAAACATATATATAAAACAATTATTTAACATACCTTCCAGGAGATTTTTCAACAGTAAGACTCTTGTATCCCAATGCTCCTGCAATGTATGGTAGAGCGTCTGCCAAATAATAATTATTACCAGCAACTGCTGTGTTCATCAATAATGATTCGGGTACCCTAGCATTTGTGGGGGGTGGATTTACTCCAACCCCATAGGGTTTATTAAGAATTACTAAACCATCTGTCAAAAAAAGAACTGTAACTGTCATTTAGATCAAGATAGTTAACAATCAAGTCTACAAATCACCACAAAGCCAGACCAACACTGAATTTACAAAAGTGTTTAAATATTTGTATGTAATGACAATTAACCTTCACTAAACTAAATTACAAAATAACAGTTTAAAACAAATCATTTTAGATTTACAAATGATACAAAATCCTAAATAAAAACTTTGAAATTACAGTATAAGGTGATTTAAACAATTTCAACATTGCCTTCAAAATCTGAGCCATAAAACATGCTACTGTTTGACTTAGCTCTGAAGACTACCACAACTGTTATCTTATAGATATTATGACACAGAGACTTGTTTTCAAACACATTATCATAAAACTGTGAAAATTTTCCATGCTTGAATAATAGCAAAACTTTCAGGTTACTTTGGAGCTACAGATGTAAATTCAATTTTGTAACTGAAATTGTGAACTATAAATGTTCTCCTTAATTTTGATGCTATGGCATCCAATTTAGAAAAAGGACACAAGTATAATTCAAAGAGTTCTATGATCATTTTGTTCCATTCAAAGTGGAAAAAAAATCTTCATTTCTCCTTGGATCCTGGAGGATTTGGGGGGGAAATGTTAACCGAAGAATACACTTCAGCCAAACATAAAAACAAAATCTGTGAAATTAAATCTTTAATCCATTAACCAGCTAGTTTCCATTAAAAGGGATAGAAAAGTGAATCTTTTTTTTTGTTTTTTTTTACTAAGAGGAAACAGGAATACGATGTCCACTATCAACTGAATTTTTAGACACATTCAGAAAAACTATACTTTCCAAGAGGACAGCAATACAAGATTAGTAGTGTTAGATGTTTTATGCTATGAAAAATTACAAAAAAAAAAAATATATCATAGTCATATTACATATCACATTAAAGCTCTTGTATAACGGAAGAGAATGAAACCAATACAAGAGATGTAAGTCAAGTTGTTTTTAAAATACAGCTGCTTAAAAATTAGTACTTTCTAAGATAAGGGGTTCAGATATAATGAATTTTACTCACAGTGCTGTAATAGTGTTACTATTTGTTTCAAACAGAGTATAATTAGTTTTGTAGTGATTTAGTTCACTGGACAGGGTTTAAGATGTGACTTAAGATATGTTTTATTGTTTAGGCTTGCAGATTCGATTTCTCTTTTAAATCAATTCACAGGTTGCTTTTAAGTTCACATCGAATTTATTTACCAAGCACCTACATCTATCCCAACCACCACCACTAATTATACTTGTTCATCTTGACCGTGGATAAGACTATACAGTAAAGCATTTCCTCCAATTGCAAGTTCTGATCACACTTCTGTCTATCGAGTCTACAAATTGTATCACCATGTAGTATAACACATTACTTAGAGAAACTATAAAGCAAGGATAATTACTCTGAGAAAATTGGTTACTAGAGAGATGAAAAAGTAACAAGATAGCGAAGAGATCGGGCGAGCGTGAGAAAAGTTCGGGTGTTTGCTTTGAGTTGTAAATGTTACTGCAGCAAAGGAATTTCATATCTTCAGAGTTTTTAGTATTGGATAATGTCTTAATAAATGGAATCAAGTCATAGAAGGCTTACTACTTATTTTAAACAGAAAAGATAAAATTAATAAGTGTAAAATCTAAAGATTTGAACATGGAAAAGAAAAAAAAAAAAAAATACGAAGTTTTATAGTCCAAAAAGAAGTAAGAAGAAGAAGAGTCATTTAAAATACAACAACCACTTCCCACAACTACTAGCTTGTAGTTCGTCACGAAGCAACTTTCTAACGTGATCAGCAGACAACATTTCAATACTTTTAGATCCACTATACAATTATACAGGGCGTGCTGTCACCTCGACCCGACTCCTGTGGTAGCCAGCTACAGACCGACTCTCGCACTGGCTAGCCTCAGAATGACTCAACAATTACTTTTTTGCCCCGCGCACCTCCCCTCACAGCAATGCTTCTTGGCGGCGTCAGCTTTACAAATAATATACCCGGCTTTGTCTTGCCACAACCCCCCTGGGTTTATTTTTCTCTACTTAGAAATAACAGTTTACAACAGCAAAAAATAAACCCAACGACTTAAAGAGACAGTTTAATCTACCCATGACTTCTTATTCATACAAAACCATTACTTTAAAATGGTGTTGATGGGCTAATCATTATAGCTTCCATTACATCACAACGTCAAAAATGACATTAACTTGTCCTTAATTACTAAACAAGTGACATCTCAAAATAATGTCCAAATATACACAATCTCACTTTCATCTGCTATGTCCAAAATGACACCAAAATTCATCGTCCTGTCACGGTCGCCATGTAGTGATTTAGTTCACTGGACAGGGTTTAAGATATGTTAGATCGTTTAGGCTTGCAGGTTCGATTTCTCTACTATGTCAATTCACAGGTCACTTTTAAGTTCACATCTGATTTATTTAACAAGCACATACATCTATCCCAACCACCAGCACTAATTATACTTGTTCATCTTGACCGTGGATAAGGCTATACAGTACTTCATTTCCTCCGATTGCAAGTTATGACCACGCTTCTGTCTATTGAGTCTACTCAATGTGTCACCACTTCTCACTACTACTAGCTTGTCGTTTGTCATGAAACAACTTCTCTAACGTGATCAGCGGACAACATTTTCGTAGTTTTAGATCCACTATACAATTATACAGGGCGCGCTGTGACCTTGACCCGACTCCTGTGGCAGCCAGCTACAGACCGACTCTCGCGGCGGCTAGCCTCAGACTGACTGAACAATTACTTTTTTGCCCCGCGCACCTCCGATCACAACAATGCTTCGTGGCAACTTCAGCTTTACAAATAATATACCTCGCTTAATACTGTATCGCCACAGTTTACATCAACATTATCCTTTGAACATATCCACTTTCACGTATTGTCTGGCACATAATCTTCCCGAGGCACTACTTATATTTAAACTAGCTAATTCGAGTTATACTTCGCTGTGGCTCAGTCATATGTGCGCAAAGTACCTTCAAGATCGGATAAAAACTGTACATTTGTATATCACCAAGAAACTTTAAAACAATTTTTAAATTTCAAATTGTAGGTTAAAAATTTCGGATCTAAATCGATCCAATGCCATTTGACAGGAAATGTTATGGGCTCTCAGAATAATCGCTTCCACTTTGGACAATTTCCTAACGTTTTGGAGATATTTGCAAAAAAGTTGATTGGTTTCAAATATAAATTTTATTTAAGTAAGGTGATGGAGGAGAGTGATTGATTTTTTGTAAACCTAATGTTGATCATGTTTTTCTCTTTGTTTTTGAAGTATATGTGTGCAAAGTTCTATCAAAATCGGCTAAAAAATGTAGTTTTGTATAAAGAACATTTGCAAAAATTAAATTGGGTAAGGGTGTAAGGGGTTGGATGTTCACAGTATTTTTCTCTTTGTTTTAAAGTATACGTGTGCAAAATTCTATCAAAATCGGATAAAAAATGTAGTTTTGTATAAAGAACATTTGCAAAAATTAAATTGGGTAAAGGGATAAGGGGTTGGGTAATTGTAAACGTAAACAATATTTTTTTTCTTTGTTTTAAAGTATACGTGTGTAATGATCCATCAAAATCTGATAAAAACTGTGGGCTTCTAAAAACATCACTCAAAATTAAGAGGGATGAGGGTAAAGGGGGATAGGAGTTGGGCTTTTGCAAACCAAACGTAGGCAGTATTTTTCTGTTTGTTTTATAGTGTGCGTGTGCAAAGTTGCTTAGATATTGGATAAAAACTGTGGCTGTGTGTAATGAATATTGACACAATTAATAGGTGGAAAGGGGGAGGTTAATTGGGTTTTTCTAGACTACATTTTTCAGCTTGTTTTGAAGTTTTCATGTGCAAAGTTTCTTGACATTGGATTCACACTGCAGCTTTGTATAAAGAACATTAATGGTAATTAAGGGGGGTGGATACAGGGAGAGGGATTGGGTTTCTGAAAACCAAAAGAACTGTTTGTTTTAAAGTATACATGTGCAAAGTTCCATCAATATCGGGTACAAACTGTGGGTACGTACAAAGAATATATCGGGGAGGGGAGGATGTGTTTGTAAACCAAATGTAGACAGTACTTTTCTGCTTGCTTTAAGTATACGTGTTCAAAGTGCCTTCAAAATCAGATAGAAACTGTATCTTTGTTAAAGACAAAAATTAAGTGGGGGAAGGAGAGGGGTTGGGTTTTTACAAATCAAATGTTGACAGTATTTTTCTGTTTGTTTTAAAGTATATGAGTGCAAAGTTCCATCAAAATCTGATAAAATATGTGGGTTTGTATAAAAATTAAGGGATGTAAGTAAATTAAATGTAATTTCAAGTCAATCAACTGACTACTTTTCGTGTTTTGTGAGCACAAACAGATGGAGGCTGGATTTTTATATACAAAGATTACACATTTTTGCCACCCTCTTCCACCCATTGCAACCAATTGACTCCTTTAGGCTATGTTTCCACTAAGCGATGAATCACAGACGATCACAAGGCGCTAGTTTTATAGTGGCTGCATGCACGACTGTGTTCTACAAACCAACTCATTTTCAAGATGAACGCCGAGAAAATAAATGAAGTTAACAAAAAGAAACCAAAACATAGATTTAGAGACATTCTTTGTTATTTGCATTGACATCAGAGCTTATGGAGAATGCATCTATATTTAGAGATAATATACATTTTACAAAAAGAACTGACTATGAACGAATTAAATATTCCAGAAAATGCACAGATTGCATCAAAAAAGAACACAACTGTGATTTATGTTTTCGTCAGTGATGATGCTTTCTAACTAACTGATCAGGTTTTGCATCCTTATAGTGGGCAAACTTAAACAACAAAAAAGTTTGTTTAACTACAGGATGTGTAGAGCAAGGCAATACATCGAGTGTACATATGGCATAATGGCCAATAAATGGCTCATATTTCACAGATCTTTGAATGCAGAGACAGACTTTTCTATAGAAGGCGGTCAGTCGTGCATGGCTAGTCACGCAGTGTGCATTGCGCAGTAATTTTACATCACCATTGATTCGCGCGCGGCTACTACAGTCGCATGTATTTTACATTTGCGACAAATTCCAAGTTGTGGTCACATCAATGGTTATGGTTAATGACTTAACTGAATAAATAGAAATCTAGCAGCTTATTGCCTTAGTAATAGCAGGAGACCAAGGGCCATCTACCACCATATAAACCTCAAATGGAGAAAAGTGTCTCCTTACGTACACACATTTGCTTTATATATATAATAAATATTGTTTAGGATTCCATCACTACTGCCTTGTAAGGGGGCATCCATAAATTATATGAGGTGTTTTTCCGGATTTATGGACCCCCCCCTCCGGTGAGATCTGGTCCGTGAGGACCTCCCCCCCCCCCTTTTCCCCTAGAAATCACCCTCTCAACTTTTTTAGACCTATTTAAAAAAGCTATACAGTCCGACAATTTTTCCAAAACCTCATGTGAGAGTTCCATAGACCCCTCCCCTTCATGAGATTCTGCCAGACCCTCCCCCTATTTCACCTCACGTAATTTATGGACGCCCCCTAAGACCTATCACAGTTTGATAGGGAAGCAGATGTGTTGCCATCTGTCGGTGAAATGTGTAACTTGTGTTCCGAGCGATAAGTGTATTTTTTTTAATTGTGAAATGAATAGCTTCTAAGATGTCCAGCATTCACCTAGGTGATCGTAATCAGGATGGCTGGTACATAGGGCCCAGGATCTAAACAGTACTAACTTCATCCAGTGTAGTGGTGCCTGAACAAACACAGCCGCACTGGCTGGTAATTAGTGAGTACAAAATACATAACTGTGGATTAATGTTAAAATTTCTAACTTCTTGCACAGTTCTCTGCAGGAAATTCTACTGCTGCTAAACCCTCACATATTTTTTCTTACTCAATTAAAGGCTCTGAATATTTTTTGAGTTGAACATTAGTCCTGTGATATTATGGAGTGAAAATAATCATCAGATAAAAATTGGTAGGTTAGAGGCACTGCTAAAAAGTTTTTACGAAGAAACAAACACTTGCCGTTATTATAGCAAATATTTTCCAATAACGATTGAGTAAAGCTTTCTGTATTATCCCAATGGCATAATTGGCGATAAATATGTTTTCCGGAATATTTTCTCTTATATGTACATAATGTCTTCAGAAGCCTCAGCTTAGTTTCAATCTGGGGAAATAATGCTATTGATGGCACCAACATTACGAAAGTCAGTTTTAAAACCACGCAACATTTATTTGGAGAGCACTGCCCATTGCATTAACATCGTTTTGCACCTATGTCTCTCCATTAAATGAGAATAATTGTGTTGTTAGTAATCACAACATCAACCCACACACTATCAACATAAAGCATTTTTAAAATAAACTGAACTGAGTGAACAAGTAAACAGAACCAAAGAAACCAGTCTGAAAAAAAAAACCACTGACAATGACATATAACGATATCGAGCTAATCAATCCTCATGAGATCCTCAGCTGTGAAGTCAGACAACATCCGCATAAAGCCACGGGTTGTGATTTAATGAAATAATTTAATTCTAAATTGCAATGGAGCGCACGCACAGGTGGCAATTTGCAAACACACCCATCTTCCCTCTTTCCTGCACCCACCTACATTTACCCTCTACAAATTTCAACTTTCAATTCTTTATACATTTTTCGTAAATTATTAATCATTTATCTTGCTAACATATCCCTGACACCCTTGCTTAAAAAAAGAGAATCTTCCTAAACCCTTGTGCCTGAAATCCAATGCCAGCTTGTGGTCATGGTCATCTTTTCTCTTCTATGCATTACTTTTAATTCTTACAACAATATCTTTCCATGCCTCACCACCAATATACGCCTTCTACACTCCTACGACCCTCTTCACCCTCCTCCTATAGTCCTATCTACCAATGAATCCCATCTCCGCTCTTTAATCATATCTAATACTGATTGTGTTCTACAGTTCCAGCAACAAATTTAGTATCCCTTTTTTTGCACCCTTTCCAACTATTGTATTTCATACTCAAAATGTGGGTCCCATACTACACTACCACATTCAAGTAATGGTCTGACCAAAGTTTTGTAACCCAATTCCTTTACTTCTCTCGTACATACCTTCATCAATCTCTCCAACAAGTGCAGAATTTTAAAACCTTTTCCTACTACCTTTCCAATGGGTCCTGCCCAATTAAGCTTGTTATCAAACGTAATGCCAGGGTATTTACATTTCAAGTCTTAAACAAGCAATTCTTTCGCCAATTTTGAGTTTGTTGGAATATTTCTGTGCGGATGGTTTCGATGTTGATTTGGTTATGAATGTAAGCTGTCGACGTTTATCTGGATGCACGAGGATAGTCCTCAAACACCTATTCTGAACCCTCTGTAAGTTGGAGGATGTTGTGATTTGCTGCTATTCCCCACACCTGGCATCCATAAAGGATGAAGGTGCGGATCACAGTTTTGTAGATTCGAAGTTTAGTTGAGACTGGTAATTCTGTGTTGTGGAGTACTGGGAAAAGGTGTTGAATGATGGCTAGACCCTGTCTCCTCCTGTTCATGATATGGTTCCGGAAGAGGAGTTTTGAGTCTAAAGTGACACACAGGTATGTGATTTATTTTTTCCATTCCAGTTCTTTTCCCATGATTTTAAGTCTTTTGTTGAGTGTTGGCCTGTTTTTATGAAGTAAATGGCTGCGCAATTCGAAGGATTTACCTTTGTTTTATTGATGATATTTTATTGATTCTACACCATTTTTCAAGAAGGTCGAGGCTCCTTTTCAGGCGATATATGGTTACTTCATGTTAGCATCATATTGTATAAAGGATAGTGTCCTCCATGAATTGCGCAATTGTCACTCGTGGCGCCACCGGTGCGTAGTTGATGTCCTCATTGAAGAGAACAGGCGCAAGGAGTGATCCCTGTGGGATTCCCACCGGAATTGGGTAGGTGTCTGATCGTTGGCCGTCGATGAAGCCGTAGAACCTTCGGTTGTTGAGGTAGCTTCCGATTAAGTGTGCATAGCAGTGACGGACGGTCGTCTGTGTTCTTAGCTTTGTGATCAGGTTGGCGTGCCGCCCCTTGTCATAAGCCTTTTCAATGTCTAAGAAAACAGCGGCCGTCGAGTTCCTCATATTGAATGCCCTGGACATGACTTCAGTTAATCGGATGAGTTGGCTAGTGCTACCGACCCGACTATGGAAACCAAATTGTCCCTTTCGTGTGGTCTTTCCCGCCTCTAGGCTGGTGTTTATACTCTCTTTAATATTAGTCGTTCAAATACCTTAGAGGCGGAGGGGAGTAAGCTAATAGGCCTCTAGTTTGCCGGAAGTCGCTGGTCTTTCCCGCGTTTAGGGATGGTTGTGATCTTTACGATTTTCCAATAGCTGTGGAAGTACCGACAGAGCATACAAGTGTTGAAGAGTTCTAGTTAGTAGCACTAGACGTTTCGTTGGCTGCTTCTTTAGATGCATATTGGTTATTTTGTTTGCGCCTGGTGAGTTATTTATGTTTAGATTCCGGATTATTGTTCATACTTCCCACCAGCGAACTCAGGTTTGTCCTAGGGCAGGGTGGTTAGTGTTTTTTCAGCCGTCTCTTTGATGTTTTCAGCCGTCAGTGATTCTGCGTCAGAGGGATTGTACTCCACTTCAGTGTGCTGTGCAGCGAAGTGTTCAGCCAAAATCTCTTCCTTTGCCATTGGTAAGAAACATGGTCCGTCGATTCCGTTGATGCCTGTATTAGGCTCCCTTGGTTCATTGAGGGCCCGCACCAGCTGTCATGCGTCTCTGAACTGGAGGGTGAGGCGCGCCATCTTGGATTCCCATTGTTCTGTGCTCAGTTCATGAAATATTTGTCTCAATTCCTGGGTTAATTGCTTATGACGTCGTTTGCCCCTTGGATCGCGGAAGCGTTGCCATAGCTTTCTACAAATGTTTTTGAGATCGCGTATGTTCTAGATGTCAGGCAGGAGATCTATATTTGCTGTTGGTCTTGTAATATACTCAATATTAAAGAAAAATATAATTGTTAAAAGATATTTAGCTGTAGCCTGTGTATTGCCTACGCTGTGTTGGCCACACGTGTTGGACAGCCAAGCGGGCAGACGCGTTGGGGTGCAACGGTCATTTGGAATCAATAGACCGTATAGGAAGGCGCGCTGCAGATAAGGTCAGATGCAGAGCATGGTCTGTTGGGGATAAATAGACCTTATAGGAAGGCGCGCTACCGTCGGGGTCAGATGGAAAAGAAGTATCATGTAAATAAGAGTTTGTGTCACCCATTGGTTTTGTTTACAACCACACTGGTCGAGCAGGCGTGCTGCTGTTCATGGTTAAATAAGATTCAGCCAAGTGACACGAGGTTAACTGTTTTGACCTAGTATAAAGGATCACGGAGACCACAGGGAGGGGCCAGTACCATCAAGTTGCTACGTAGTGCTGTACAGTTTGCATCGCTGTACTGCTGCGTATTAATGCCGGATCTGACTTGGGGAAGCAGTAACTTTCTCTCCCGCACCTAGCATTTCCTAACAAACTATTTCAAACTAGTCTGTAGACAGTTTGAAGTTATTAAACTCCAATGTTCTGGAATTGGCTTTGTCATTTCTAGCGTGAGTTTGCCTGCCTACTTTCCATCCAAAATCCTTTGGCGAGAGCCGCTCCTTGCCTCAGGTATCGAACCCGTGTCCTCAATATTTCAGGTTGTGGCCAAAAGTTAAGTGGCTTCCAATCTGGGATAGGACAGTCTGTGCGTCGTAATTATGGAGGAGGACTTGTCGGCGACCGTCACAGCTCTCTCGAAATGGAGGATTGCCTGGTCAATCCTGTCCGAGAGCCGCTCCTTGCCTCAGGTATCGAACCCGTGTCCTCAATATTTCAGGTTGTGGCCAAAAGTTAAGTGGCTTCCAATCTGGGATAGGACAGTCTGTGCGTCGTAATTATGGAGGAGGACTTGTCGGCGACCGTCACAGCTCTCTCGAAATGGAGGATTGCCTGGTCAATCCTGTCTGCGATTGATACATTGAAGTTTGTCCTTTTTTTTATTGTGTAGTGATCCCAGTCGGTTTCTTTGGTTTTCTTTTCTGCGGGGCAGGGTATGTCCCATTTCCTTTGTATGATGGTGACAGGCTAGTCTGAAGCTTTATTCTTCGGCCGATGTCCTTGACGACGACGACGTCGAGGACGTCGCCTTGTCGGCGTCTGTCGTGTGGAAGTGTGTGCCTCCTTTGGGACCTAGGACATTTAAGTTCCTCCTTCTTGTTAGTTCTAAGAGCCATTCCCCCTTCACGTTATTAATTCTCGAATTCCGGGAAAAATGTTTGGAATTTAGATCCCCGCCGACGATGACCTTCCTTCCCATCACCGTCAGCGTGTCAAAATCGGCTTTATGTAAGGCCCTATTCAGGGGGAAGTAAGTTTCTATGAGTACAATGTGACATTCTAAGAAGTGGATCCCTATAGCTGTGGCCTCCATGCTGATTAGGTTTGGTGTCTGGATGTGCTGGTATGCCAACTGCTTACTCATCAGAATTGCCGTCCCTCCCCCTAGTTGACTTGTCCTATCATTCCGGTACACCTGGAAGCCAGAGATGGTGAATTTGTCAGTGGGCTTCAGGATAGATTGCGTCAGGAGCACTGCATCAAGCTTGTTATACCTTGTGAAGTGTTTCAGTTCTTTGTTTTGTTTATTCCATTGTTGGCGTTCGATATCGCTGCTTGGCGTACTTGGAGGTCCGCCATTTATTTGAGTATTGATAATACACCTTTCATAAGGGCGAATAGCTTTTCCATGTCACCCTTTGCTTTGTTGATTTTTTACACGATTTTCATCATCTTTTTTAGGAAGGAATTTCCATAATGGCTTTTTATGTTGGCGTCTGCGTTTTCCCTGTGCCTGCGGTGTTTTTCCTCTGCCCTCTTTCGGGCGGTTGGTTTTCGTTTTCGGAGGCTGGATAGTTGTCCGCTTTTTTCTTGTTTCCCGTGTTGTCCGTATGGTTACACCTCTCCTTATTGCGCCCTGCTTCATGCTTCCCATTTCCATTCCCTGAGGCTGTGTGTGCACTTATTGGTTCTGGCTCCTTTTCGGTCTTGTCATGGGTGGTTTCTTGATGTTTTCCGGTTGATTTCCCTTTCTTGTTTGGTTTCTTTTCCGTTTTTCCAGATTTTTGTTTTTGTTTATAGGGATTTTCCTGCTTTTTTACCCCTTTGCCGTGGTATCCTTTTCCATCTGGTCTAATTGGCTGCAGTGCTTTCTGCTACGTTTAGCACCCTCGGTTAGACACTGGATGGTCCCCGTTACAGTTGGCACATTTGGCTGGTTGGTCTCTTATTATTTTGTATTCCTTGGTTTCGTGCGGCCCAGTGCATTTTACGAACCTGGGTGCCAAATGACAGGAATTCTGTGTATGACCAAGCCTTTGAAATTTGGCACACTTGGGGGGGGGGGGTCATTCCCGTGCTTGTACCTTTCAATTTGTACTTTAGCGTGCTGTTGATATTTTTCATTGTAGATCTCATCAGATTTGGTCTTTGGTTCCAGAGTTACTGAGAAAATGGGCATGGGTGTGAGTTGAATTGTTGCTTTGTCCTTTTTTTCGAACTGGTAGTTTGACTTAACATCATAGCCTTTGACCCTCAGGTCCTCAGTGATGTCTTCCGCATACAATTCACGGGGAAGCCCTTTTATCACAATTTGCAACGATTTGTCGCCCGGAAGTTGGTGGGAGAAGTGTGGTAGATGGATTTTCTTAAAGTAGTTTTCCATCACTTTGTAGTCATTTCTGTTTTCCGCTTAGAAAATTGTAGTTCCATCGCAAACTTGGGCCCTTGGGGCTTTACTCATCATAGTTGCAAGTCTCTTTATCAACTGTGCGTAGTTCATTGGCGTGGTTACCACGATTGGTGGGAGTCTCTCCTTGGGCGGAGCTGAGTTTGTCTCTGCCTGTTCTTCACTTGGTCTAGTGTTGTTGATTTCATCCTCGATGTTCCCAGGTTGGTCGACATTGAGTGCTGAGTAGCGATTTGCTGTTGCGGTTTCCGTAATTGGGACCATCTGTTTGCGCTTGGACAAATTTCGGTTCGTTTGACTTTTCCTGTTCTCTAGTGGTGGCCAATTCTTTGATGAACTGGGTATTGGTACACAGTTTTGTCCTATTTTTTTCTCTTGAGGGCAAGTCGACTGTCGCCTCGTCATTGCTTTCCATTTCGCTGGATGTTTCGGTTTCACAAGCATATTGGGAACCTTCGTTTCATATGGAAGGCTGGGCATTCGGTGATTTCCGACGCAATTCCTAGCACAGGAGTCACCCTTGCGTCCCGTGCATTTAAACCTATAAGGGGTGTTGTTTTATCACCTCGTTAACACCGCTGGGTTTCCAGTTATAAAAACAACCCTATGCACACTCCGGGGGTTCCACTCCGCACGGGAGTGGGCCGTGTTGTGGTAAAACCTTAGCTCTCGGAAGGAAATGCTGATGGCTCTCTATTAGCTTTTTTTGTAGTCCCGCTACCAAAGTGGCTCTACTATTTTATTTCGCTTTTGGGTTGTTTATGAAGACTGTATTTATTTTCACATTTGGGGGAAAAAACTGGCTGTAGGCTTCTAAGACGTCTTTATTTGAATGAGCGTTGATAACAACTGCGTGAGCAGGTGTATTATCATTCCTATTTGGGTTTCTTGAGGCTCGTTGCGGTTGGCCTTGTCCTTTGGTGTATCTGTTGGTTTCGTGAACTTCGCTGTGTTAATGTAGGGGCGACTCCTGTTGACTGTCGTCTTGCATCTTCCGTCTCAGTGGACAGCCCCCATGTGGTTCTCTTCTTACGGGGATTACTCCTCGTGGACTGGCCATCTTACTGCTTGGCTGGATCAATAGCCTCGACTGTTGATGAGTTATTCTGCTTGGATTACGGGAGTGGAGGGAGGTTTCAGTGTTGGGTAACCTCCTTGCTTCGGCTGGTAGCTTCCTCTGGTGGAGTGGGTCATAAAATGCCATCAGTTTTCTTTATGAGCTGGAATTTAATACTTTGGCTCTCGAGGAACTCTTTTACCGCTGCAATTCTGTTGAGCTCGCGCATGTAATGAGCTGATTGCCCGGTTTCGTCGTTGTGGGCACCATAGTTGCCTCTTCTTGGTGGTCTTCATTTGGTGTAACGCCGCGATGCTTGGACAAGGGAAATTGTCTTGGAGTTTCCGGTCCTTCGTGGCCGTCGGTCGTTCCATCTTCTTTGGTCCACGGTTCATCTTCCTCGCTGGTTGAAGATGATGGTTTATGGGGTTCACAGTAGAGTGCTCGATGTAGTACCTCAAAAAAGTCATCCTCTCGAAGTCATTGGTGAGAATGATTGGAAGGTTAACAAAGTCTTTTTTTGTAATCCGTGATGGGCGAAGCGAGGTGAGTATACTTCTCGTCACTGAGGGTGCACAAGAACTTGTTACGTGGTATATCCCATGCATACTCTTTTCACCTGGACCTGACTTGGAGTTGGATTTTACATCGTTGTTAAAGAGCGTCGAGGTATTTCTTTGACCAACTTCGGGATATGTACTGTCCATTTGCCGTGAAGATTTCGTCTTGACTGTCGGAAGTGCAGCGGGTATAGATTAGGCTCTCCGCTTTCTCGAAGTCAGTGTCATAGAACCAGCTTTCAATTCTTGGTGACGACCATCTTGTTCATGATGATTCCTGGGATTGACGTGGGCGGGCACCATTATGGCTGCCTGTGTAGGGAGATGTCTTGGGAGTGCCGCTCGAAGAGGTTCGCGGCAGCGCAAGATGAGGGCTCGGGCTTCCTGTACTCCTCTGGCGTTTCCCTGTGGCGCGTCGTAGTGTCAGCACACAATTTCGTCTCGGCTCGACGTGACGGTGTTGACTGCGGCGAGGCAGGACGCCGCATCCTCACCATTCCCTAGGAGCAGATGAAAAATTTCTATGAGCTGGTTTCTCACTCGAATGGTGTGCCGTTCGCTCTCTATTAGCGAGGCCCGCAACGGAACGGCGTGGCCTTTTCTCGATACTATGCAAGGCCATTGCTGACTTAGTACCCTGCCCCAACCGTACACATCTTGTGTGCTCTGAACACCGCTGGAATACAGACCGTGTGGTCTGCCCATATTTCACTGTCCGCATTCACACGGAATCGAATATATGCCGAAATGCCTAAGGGCAACCTATCCTTGACGTTGCGTAATAGGCCCCTTACCATCTCAGGTGGCCGGAAAAAAGTTTTAATCCCAACTTTATTTAACATTATGGCGATTTTAGTTGAAATTGCTCCGGCATATTGTAGAAACCCATACAGGTCTCCTTGCTCCTTCTCCGTCTACTTCTTCAACTTCTTGCGAAAAGCACTGTTAATTTGTGCCTCACTGTATCCGTTCATACGGAAAGTGGGTCGTAAATGATCCAGTTCAACCGGAAGACTGTCTACGTCCCAGATAGCTCTAGCACGACGTACCAAGGTCGACAACACCGAACTGCCATGAACGGGATGGTGGTAGCTCTGCGCCCCAAGCTATAAGTCAGTGTGAGTTGGCTTCCTGTAAACACGATGACCCAGAGTGCGATCTAGATTCATTGTAATTAAATTATCCAGGAACGGCAAGCAACTGTCCCGTTCAACCTCCATCGTAAATCTAATATTATCATTAATTCCATTCAGGTATTCAAGGAATTCGTGAGGCCATATCACAAACGTATCATCCATGTATCTGTAAAATGAAGTTGGTCGAAGCTCTGCACTTTAAAGAGCGGTGTCCTCCAAATATCTTATAAACATGTTGGCGACCACTGGGGAGAGAGGCGAACCCACGTCATGTTGTTCAAAATAATTCCCTTCAAATTAGAAGTACGTTGAAGTCAGAGTATGACGGAAAAGTTCTACCTTCAATGGTTCGAAGTGCTGCTCGAGGAGTTTCAAAGTATCAGCATCTCTCCATAAAAACCTTCCTTGTGCCTTAATGAAATCTTATATATATATAAAAATAGACGTGTTTTTTTTCCTATATTTCACTTTTCAGCCACCACTATCTAGCACAGATCACTGATGTTTGTGGGTGGAAGTAGCATGGAGATTCCTGTCGTGCACAACGTTGGCCGAATGCCGATAGCTATGGGGATGTGGGAGATATAATGATTAAAGTTGGTCAGTGCAGGGCGTATTCATATTTCGACCAAAAATTCGTATCTCCGTATACTTCTCTTTCCTGCCACAACTACATAACATAGACTTTTGGTGTTTGTGTGTGGTAGTAGAATCGTCTTTCCTGTCGTGCACTATGGTTGTTAGATGTCGGTAGCTATGGGGATGTGGGAGATATGGGGGTTGAAAGTGGTCGACCTGTGGCAGTTTCATACTTCTGCCAAAGACAAAAGTGTCATGGTGTATCACTTTTCAGCGAAAACTATAGATCACAGATAACAGGCGTTTGTGTGTAGTAGTAGCACAGAGTCACCTTTCGATCACAACAGCGGCCGAATTTCAGAAACTGTGGTACTGTGGTAGATATGGTGGTTGTAAGTTGCCGACCAAGGATATTTTCGTATTTCGACTGTCTCCGCATATGTCACTTTTCTGCCACAACTACATAGCATAGAGCATTGGTGTTTGTGTTTGGTAGTAGAATCGTATCTCATGTAGTGCACTATGTTTGTTAGATGTCGGTAACTATGGGGGTGTGGAAGAAATGGGGGTTCAAAGTGGTCGACCTGTGGCAGTTTCATACTTCTGCCAAAGACAAAAGTGTCATGGTGTATCACTTTTCAGCGAAAACTATAGATCACAGATAACTGGCGTTTGTGTGTAGTAGTAGCACAGAGTCACCTTTCGATCACAACAGCGGCCGAATTTCAGAAACTGTGGTACTGTGGTAGATATGGTGGTTGTAAGTTGCCGACCAAGGATATTTTCGTATTTCGACTGTCTCCGCATATGTCACTTTTCTGCCACAACTACATAGCATAGAGCATTGGTGTTTGTGTTTGGTAGTAGAAAAGTATCTCATGTAGTGCACTATGGTTGTTAGATGTCGGTAACTATGGGGGTGTGGGAGAAATGGGGGTTCAAAGTGGTCGACCTGTGGCAGTTTCATACTTCTGCCAAAGACAAAAGTGTCATGGTGTATCACTTTTCAGCGAAAACTATAGATCACAGATAACTGGCGTTTGTGTGTAGTAGTAGCAGCACAGAGTCACCTTTCGATCACAACAGTGGCCGAATTTCAGAAACTGTGGTACTGTGGTAGATATGGTGGTTGTAAGTTGCCGACCAAGGATATTTTCGTATTTCGACTGTCTCCGCATATGTCACTTTTCTGCCACAACTACATAGCATAGAGCATTGGTGTTTGTGTTTGGTAGTAGAATCGTATCTCATGTAGTGCACTATGGTTGTTAGATGTCGGTAACTATGGGGGTGTGGGAGAAATGGGGGTTCAAAGTGGTCGACCTGTGGCAGTTTCATACTTCTGCCAAAGACAAAAGTGTCATGGTGTATCACTTTTAAGCGAAAACTATAGATCACAGATAACTGGCGTTTGTGTGTAGTAGTAGCACAGAGTCACCTTTCTATCACAACAGCGGCCAAATTTCAGAAACTGTGGTACTGTGGTAGATATGGTGGTTGTAAGTGGCCGACCAAGGATATTTTCGTATTTCGACTGTCTCCGCATATGTCACTTTTCTGCCACAACTACATAGCATAGAGCATTGGTGTTTGTGTTTGGTAGTAGAATCGTATCTCATGTAGTGCACTATGGTTGTTAGATGTCGGTAACTATGGGGGTGTGGGAGAAATGGGGGTTCAAAGTGGTCGACCTGTGGCAGTTTCATACTTCTGCCAAAGACAAAAGTGTCATGGTGTATCACTTTTCAGCGAAAACTATAGATCACAGATAACTGGCGTTTGTGTGTAGTAGTAGCACAGAGTCACCTTTCGATCACAACAGCGGCCGAATTTCAGAAACTGTGGTACTGTGGTAAATATGGTGGTTGTAAGTTGCCGACCAAGGATATTTTCGTATTTCGACTGTCTCCGCATATGTCACTTTTCTGCCACAACTACATAGCATAGAGCATTGGTGTTTGTGTTTGGTAGTAGAATCGTATCTTAATGTAGTGCACTATGGTTGTTAGATGTCTGTAGCTATGGGGGTGTGGGAGAAATGAGGGTTGAAAGCGTTCGATCTGTGGCAGTTTCATACTTCTGCCAAAGACAAAAGTGTCATGGTGTATCACTTTTCAGCGAAAACTATAGATCACAGATAACTGGCGTTTGTGTGTAGTAGTAGCACAGAGTCACCTTTCGATCACAACAGGGGTCGAATTTCAGTAACTGTTGTACTGTGGTAGATATGGTGGTTGTAATTGGCCGACCAAGGATATTTTCGTATTTCGACTGTCTCCGCATATGTCACTTTTCTGCCACAACTACATAGCATAGAGCATTGGTATTTGTGTTTGGTAGTAGAATCGTATCTCATGCAGTGCACTATGGTTGTTAGATGTCGGTAGCTATGGGGGTGTGGGAGAAATGGGGGTTGAAAGTGGTCGACTTGTGGCAATTTCATTCTTCTGCCAAAGACAAAAGTGTCATGGTGTATCACTTTTCAGCGAAAACTATAGATCACAGATAACTGGAGTTTGTGTGTAGTAGTAGCACAGAGTCACCTTTCGATCACAACAGCGGCCAAATTTTTAGAAACTGTGGTACTGTGGTAGATATGGTGGTTGTAAGTGGCCGACCAAGGATATTTTCGTATTTCGACGAAAGGCATGTGTCTCCGCAGATTTCACTTTTCTACCACGACTACATAGCATAGAGCATTGGTGTTTATGTGTGGTAGTAGAATCGTGTCTGTTGTCGTGCACTATGGTTGTTAGATGTCTGTAGCTAGGGGCGTGTGGAAGATATGGGGGATGAAAATGGTCGACCTGCGGCAATTTCATATTTCTGCCAAAGACGCATGTGTCACGGTGTATCACTTTTAAGTGAAAACTATCAATCGCAGATCACTGGCGTTTGTGTGTGGTAGTAACACAGAGTTTCCCATCGATCACAACGTTGGCCGAAATTCTGTAACTGTGGGAGTTTGTGAGATATGGTGTTTGAAATTGGTCGATCGTGAATGTTTTCGTGTTTTATCCAAAGACTTGTGTGTATCCGTAAATTTTACCTTGCTGCCGGAACTACATAGCGCAGAAGACTGGTACTTGTGTGTGGTAATAGTATCGAGTCTCCCATCGTGCACTAGGGTGGTTAGATGTCTATAGCTGTCAATATGAATTCTTTACAATCACGAACGAAGTCGTGCGTACCAGCTAGTTAGGAAAAAAAAATTAGCCGAATTGGTTGAGCCATTCTCGAGTTTTATGCTTAGCAACACATTTGGCGATTAATTTTTATTTATATATATAATTTTTTTAAAAAATAAGAGTAGACGGGCAATTAGATGGCTAGGTAATTTTCACGGAACATGCCATCCGCTCCATCGCAATAAAGTGTAATTAAATTTAAACTCCCATAGATCGCATATCTCTGCTAAGAAGGTGGGCATATTTCAAAAAGAATTTGGAAGGAGGAGCAGGAGGGATAATTCCTTGTTAAAAAAATCCTTGGATCATCTGGTTCCGGTCGATAACACCAATTAAGGTCCACTTCTCATGGTAATGGTGAAGACCTTAACGGCAACGACAGTGGAGAAGGAGGCTTCAGAACGGTGATTTTGGTATTAGAGGCACTTGCGGACATACGGTTGAAATAAACAATTTATGTAGCAAGTCTGCCCCAAAGAGGCGGATTCAATGAGCGTCTGACTGGTATTGATTGGCTCTTTTTAGGTTGGACACCCTGCTGTCCATGTGGAAAGGAACGATATACTACCATATTTTATTTCATAAGTAGTACATGGGATGCTTTCCACGTAGAAGAATCCAGAAATAAATTTGCCCTCCACTCGGAACTCTGTGAAGGTGTTACATTGAAATGAGATATCTTTTAAAAGATCAAAGGACGAAAAATGAAGGATAGATAACGATTGGAACATGTAATGTGTAAACATTATTATAGACGCGAAAACTAGTAAATGCAAAACATGAGAGGAATAGGAACAGATTAAATGCATTTGGTATATGTGAAGTGAGCTGACGAGGAAACAGGAAGGTAGAAAGTGGAGATTATAATTTTTTCTAGTCGGGAGAAGAGAAGAATGGTGAAAATGGAATTCGAATAATTATAGGAAAGACACAGAAAAATGAGGTTATGAAGATGCAACGTATTGATGGAAGATTGATGATGATAATACGACTGGAGGGTAGTCAGAAAGATGTGGTATTAATACAGGTATACAAAAA
Organism: Vandiemenella viatica; assembly: GCA_031002005.1. NCBI lineage: Eukaryota > Metazoa > Arthropoda > Insecta > Orthoptera > Morabidae > Vandiemenella > Vandiemenella viatica. Next base: position 171,735,982 of record JARYHS010012519.1, on the reverse strand, counting down.
AACTAACCAGAGATGAGTAGAAGAATACCATTTGAAGATGGAAGAACTTATTGAGAAGGAAAATAAAAATGTTTGTATCATTAATACAAGAGACTAAAATGTAGTGGTAGCTGAAGGAAATGAGAGGGGTGTAAGACTAATTTACTTTCGTAAAAAAAAAAAAAAAAAAAAAAAAAAACTGAAAATCACGAAAAGATACATCGACAACTACATCTACATCTACATCCATACTCTGCAAATCACAAACATTGTGGGTGGAAGAGGGTGCTAAGCATCAATCCTAAACCCGCCCATTTCAATCCCGAATAGTGCGAGGAAAGAAGGAATACATATAAGTATCAGTACGGCATCTTATTTCTCTAATCTTATCCCTCTGGTCATTGCGACCTAAATAGGTTGGCGGAAGAAGTATTCCATTGCACTGGAAATTTAAATTTTTTCGCATATTCTCCAATAAATTCGAACGCAAGCTACGTCGTCTGTCTTCCAAACTATCCCAGCCCAATCTATATATCAATTCTGTGACGCTTTCATAAGGGCTGTAACAACAAGTCACGAATCTAGCGGCTCTCCTCTGCACCCTCTCAACTGAGTCAATCAGAACCTTGCGATACGGATCCCAAACCCCACAACAGTAATCCAGATGCGGAGGCACTAGTGTTTTATACGCTATCTCCTTTGTTTGAGCATTACAATTCCTCAAAGTACGACCTATGAATCGTAATTTAGAATTAGCCTTGCCTAAGACGGAAGTTATGTGCATGACCCATTTCATGTTGCTTTGTACTATCACCCCCAGATACTTCACGGAATCAACCGTGTCAACAGGTGAATTGTTTATTTTGTACTCGTGAACAACCTGATTCTTCTTGTTACTTATCCGCATTGCCTTGCACTTTTTGCAATTAAGTGTATGCTGCCATTTACGGCACCAATCGAAAATAGCATCCAAATCACGCTGAATTTCTAAGCAATCGTCGGAGCACCTTATTTCCCTAGAGATAACCGCATCGTCAGCAAACAATCGCAAGCATTTGACGTTGTCACCTAGATCGTTTATAAATATTAAGAAAAGAAGTGGACCTATTACACTTCCTTGAGGAACGCCCGAAGTAACATTTATCTTAGAAGAGGCTTCCCCGTCAACAACGACATATTGTGATCGACCAGTTAGAAAATCACGTATCCGAAATACCGTAAGCTCGAATCTTCGCTAAAAGTCGGTTGTGTGGCACAGAATCAAAAGCTTTCTGAAAATCAAAAAAAACTGCATCAACTTGCGAACCTGCATCGATAACTTTCATTATGTCGTGGGAAAATAGGGCCAATTGTGTTTCACACGATCTCTTCTTCCGAAATCCGTGTTGACATGGTGTAAGTAACTCGTTCTCATCTAGAAACTTCATTATGTTCGAGCATATGACATGTTCCAGAATTCTGCTGCAGACCGATGTTAGAGATATGGGTCGATAATTCCTAGGATCACTCCGATCTCCTTTATTAAAAACGGGAATTACCTGGGCTATTTTCCAGCTAGAAGGTACTTTCCTCTCTTCTAGTGATTTACGGAATATATCTGACAGAAATGGTTCAGTATCCTCCGCGTATTCAGAAAATACTCTTACCGGTATACCATCGGGACCCGGCGCTTTACCCCACTTCAGGAGTTTTAATTGCTTTACAATTCCTACGCTATCAATTTCTATCGGATCCATCTCTAATTCCACACGATGTGATAAAGTGGGGATGTTTTCCATGTTTTCTTGCGTGAATGAATTTTTGAATTCGGTGTTAAATAAGGTAGCCTTGCCGCGGCTGTCTTCAACTTCCCGTCCGTCTTTTAGTAGAACTGGCTTATTGTTCCCACTACAACTAACTTTTTTTACATACGACCAAAATTTCTTAGAGTTTTCAGTGAGGCTCTTAGAGAGAGAATTTTCACGAAAGTTATTAAATGCCTCACGCATCGCATTCTTAGCACGTCCCCTTATCTCCTCTAACTTATCTAAATCAGTCCGATGCATCGTCCTTTTTGATCGTGCATGTATCTTCCTTTGCTTCTTGAGTAACCTTTTAACCTCCCGTGTGTACCATGGGGGATCGTTCTCTTCCCTGATTGTCCGTTTCGGTATATGCAAGTTCATACCTTCCCCGAGTATATGTAGGAATCGATGCCACCTCTCTTCAACGGTGCCTCCTGCTACTAAGCTATACGTTATACATGGAGAAAGATGCTAACTGAACTACATCCTGGTACAAGTAACTGTCTGTAAAATACTAAAGCTTACCCAGGAGAGGACATAAATTCCGATCACTTCCTCGTAGCAGGAGAAATACAAGCAATGTTGAAGAAAGTGGGGAGAGGCAAAGAAAGAGAATGATTGAACTTGGAAACATTAAAGGAGGGGTTGAAGCATGTACAAACGAAAAATGTAGAAAAATGAGCGAAGACTGTCAAAGAAATTCTAGGAATTGGAGAGAGTCCAGAAGTATCAAGGAAGAATGAAAACAAGAAACATGGACAAATGAACTGGAAAAATTTGGAAAATGAGGAATAAAGAAGGAGTTATAAGAAACTGAATAATGAACTAAGAAGAGAAACTTTACAGGCAAGAAAGATGGATGAATGAGAAGTGCTAGGAAATCGATATATTCGAGAAAGAGGGAAAGTATGAAATGCCATTTGTCTTTGCTGTAATGGAAACATGCTTTGGAGAGAAAGCAAAGATTTGTGGTTACGATCCTGAAATCCACTAATGTAAATAGTAAGTGTAAATAATAAGAAAATGTATCAATTTAGCGTTATGTCAAATAAGTTTGTAAATCAAATTAAATTTTAAAATAGATTCGTCGCTGATGGTGCCTCTAGGAGAGGCGAAACTTATTCAATAATACAGTTGCATTGGCGTCATTTTATGAATTAATTTACTAAGCAACTGCGGCCTACAACAATATTGCAATATATATAATGTTTGAATAAGGGAGATCAAATATCAAGTGAAATTGAAAAGAAGGAACGGATAACAGAGGATGGAAACGGCTATGACTTCTGGGAAGCTGACGTAGTAAAGGCACTGAAAGACATGAAGTATTGGAAGGCATGAGGAATCGATAATTTTACAGCAGAAATATCGAATAATTTAGGAAATTGAGAAAGAAGAGTTTACTTTTATAATGAGTTATACGACAAAGGGAAATGATAAGATAACATTCAAATTCCGAAAAAAGAAGAATACAAATAAATGTGAAGAGCATAGGCCCATCAGCCAAATTTCACATGCAGCTTCTCTTGAGCGCGCTGAATAAACGGTAGATAGATTGGAGAGGAACAATTCGAGTTTAGGAAAGGAAAAGAAACAGTCGATTCTATTGGTCTATTAAGAATTGTAGGGAGAGAAATGGAGAAAATAAATTTATAGCATGTTTACAAAATTGAAAAAAGGGTATGACAGGGTGCAATGAAAAAGATGATACATATCTTAAAGTCGAAAGAAGTTTATTGGGAGAAGGAAGGGTGGTACATAATATATATTTACAACAAAAAGTAAGAATAAATATTAGAGAAAGAATATTGGGACGGGGAATTACGAAAAGTGTTGTGTTTCCCTTATTATTCAACTTATACTTGAAAGAGCTTATTGGGAAAAGGTTAGGAGAAAATAGAAGTGCTCATATTGTTGGCAAGAGAAAGGAACTTATCATTTTTAAAAATTTTTTTTTTTGGATAATAATGGTCTTTAAAGCGAACGAACTCTAAACAAATCTCTGAAAGTTCTAAAAGAATCTTGTGAATGGTATGGAAAGAGTATGGTGTTAAGGCAGAACAAGCCAATATCAGCCAAGTAAGAGCCTTTAAATTTCTTGCAAGTACAATCACTGAGGACTTGAGATGCCATCAAGAGGTGAAAACTCATATAGCTGTAGCATTTAATAGGATATTATTAACTGGGGAAATGGATAAAGCACTGCGGAAAGGACTCGGCATATGTTTTGTATGAAGTGTGGCAGTTTATAAGGCCGAAGTGTGTAAGCTTAGAAGAGAGGATGAAAAACGGATAGAAACTTTTGAGATGTGCATGTGGAGGAGAACAAGAGGATAAGCTGGATGGATAATGGTGAGTAATGTTCAAGTGCTGGAAAGGACTCGTGAGATGAAGAAACTTCATAAGAGAAAGAAATAAGAACCCGATGGTACACTTATTGAGAGGAGACTGCTTGTTAACAGAGGCCTTGGTGGGACTGGTATATTGAAGTAAAGTGAGAGGAAGAAGGAGCTACAAGATCATAGATAATATTAACAGAAACTACATGGGCAGAGAGAGGAGGGCGGAAGACAGGAGATTATAGAGAGAAGCGATGTGAAAAACTGTTTTAGGCCAGAATACTAATGATGATGATAATGAGAGATTGTATTTCGTATTCAATTTCCACGTATTCGGGATGATGCTGTTTCCTGCCAACATTTTTGCCGACCTTTAATTGCTTTCTCCGGAAAGGAAACTGCAGTTAAATGTGTTCTACACGCTCCGCTAGAATCTACTTATTCCGGTTGCTGGGTCCTTCGATAGCAGAGACAAAACTTTTTCACTCTCTGATTTGTTTTATGCACGATCTGTGTCAATTAGCAGAGAAGTTTGAGTTTCCTTTACACGATTATTGTCTTTGCTGTTTAGTGTATAACCTTATTTAACGATAAGTTGTAAAAATGTTTGGGGGTGGCGCAGCGCCTATTTTAGTTCTGAGTTAGTGTTGTGTGATATATTTCTTGAGTTATTATTGACTGAATGTTTTTTAATGTTGGATAATTTGTTTTAGGTCAGAATACCAAGAGAGATGCTGGAAGGAAGGTTCAGGTTGAGAACATCGCTGCTGGGAAGGTAAACCCACGAGGAGGCATTGCTTTGTTAGTTTTGGGTTTTCAGTGTTCATTATTATTTTTTTCTGGATAGCACTGAAGTATTGTATCTGCTATTCTCTAACATTCTGTTTGCGTCAGTTTTTCCTTAAGTTTTGAGAGGTTAAAAACGTTGGATGTTAATAGGGTTTAATTCTAGATGGGGATACCGCTGCCTCGCGACTGTTAACGTGACGTCATCGAGACGTCACGTTCACGTACAGTCATTTATTATTGTATAATTTAAAGCTGTACAATATCAACATAAACTGATATCCCGAAGGTAGATCAGAGGCAGGCGGCCGCTGGTAAGCGGCCGCAGATGTCCGATAACACAACCGGACGTTCAATGTTTCAGGTGAAGCTCGCATTTCAATAAAACATTATCTGGTGTTAACTTCGACAAGTAATAACACGTATTTTACGCAGATGACTGTACGTGAACGTAACTTCACGTTAACAGTCGCGAGGCAGCGGTATCCCCATCTAGAATTAAACCGTTAATAGATTATTTTGTTAGACTATTAGTAATATTGTTCTGAGTAAAATTACTGATTTCATTTAAGTGACGCTTTGTTCAAACTGTAATTACTTGCGGCGGGGTCTAACTGTTCCATAAAATCACAAGAAATATATGACAGCAAAATATTTACTACAACTAAGTGATAGAAAAGTCACAGCATGTTTAATCGGTATAATATATTCATTATCCATTCATCCAAATATGAGAGACTGGCTCTGGGATGTGAAAAGCGGGTCTACTAGAGATCGCGATTCCGCTACAACAACATATAGTAATATCGTTGGAATACTGATGTAGTCAGTCGCAAGACGTATTATTATCAAGCAGTAATTCGGTTGTAATACAGCCTGGACCATTATTTTCAATCACAAATTATGTTGCAATACAGCGTGGACCGGTTTGAAACCGTTAAATGTACTTGGGGAATAATTTATAGTGGAGACTTGCATTTGACCACTGCAGCATTATGATAACTCCTGGTGGAATCGCGATCTCCAGTAATCCCTGAAAAGCTGTCGAATTATAGATAAACTATTACATAATATAATAGATAAATACAGTGTTTCTATGTGTTTTTTTTTTAGTCTCCTTGTTTAGGCTGCATTTCTTACAACATCGTAGTGGTATTGCAAACTTTGATTAAACTGCAGGTGCTTTTTTTCAGTTGGCTGTGGCTGAATGCCTTTATTTTCACTTGTCTTCCCCCCCCCCCCCCCATCCCTTTCCCCATCATTCATCATCTCCTACAACTAATGATGACTCGGAATAAAGCCCTGAGGGATTTTTTCCTTTTAATTTAGGAAGGAACTTCTTTGCTGGAATTTCATCTTGTTATGACTTCAACTATTAGCCTTTTTTAAGTTTTAGGAGTCTCTGATGTTAGCGATAACATACAGGTGGTGGTACAGTTGGATCTACTTTTGCATGGGAATTAATGAATGGCATAAATGAAAGCAAAGTAATTTTAAAATGTGAAAAATAAATAGCTATACTCATGAGCACTCAAGAAAGTGATCTTCAAGTGGTCATGTGGAATTGACTTGTCAAGGAATAAGAGTGGTATCACTGAGCATGGTGGGTGAGAGGTAATGATCTGCCCTTGCATTTGGGAGGACGTGGGTTCGAATCCCTGTCAGGACATTCAGATTAGGGTTTTTCATGGTGTCCCCAAATCACCCCAGGGAAATTCCGGGCTTGAAGGTTCTTTCAAAAGGCAATGACCGAATTCTCCAGTCCTTTTTGCCTCTAATGGTCTTGATGGTAATTAAGTGTAAATTGTCAAAGGAAAAAAATACCTAAAGATACAACTTTCAAAAACCCTCTTACAAATCTGTTTCAAAGAAAATGGATTACAAATTACGAAAATCAACCAGGTATGTAGAGAGCTACAAGTGTTCCAAGGGGAAAAAAATTAAACTATTTGAAAAGTTAAATTGCCTATGGTAATGGATATAATCTGAAATGTCTGAAAACTGAGCTTTTGTATCATGAACTTGCAAAATTGTAATTGCATACTGACAAATCAAGGGTGTCTAAAACAACAGTTCAATACTCTTAACTGCCAAGGTCACACACTACTGTTCTGTCATCATACCTGAGGAATTGGGAAGGTCTGATTGAGAAGTTGAAAGTTGAGGAGGAAAAGGAAGTCTTAACAAAAATCTGTGATCCAGTCATAGAAAACCATGAATTCAGATGACACTACAGCTTTGAGCCATTCTTACATAGGCCTATATCTGGGGAAAATATAGACAAAATTCTGAATATTAGTGTTGCCTTTTATGGTCATTTAACATGACTAAGCCCAGCAAGACTGACCAAGCAACTCTGTATCTACTATCTGTTGGCTCCCATCATTCTTCCTCAGTCCTAATGCTAAGGAATTGTATGTGGAAGGACTTGCCTATTTGGCATTGCCATCCTCTTTTGATTATTAGGTTTTTTTCCTTTCTTTTTTTTATTTCTTTTGGAGCTTTTTTTCTTATTTTTATTTTCTTATTTTGTTTTGCTAGCAAGGGTACTTACGTATTAAGGCCACCGCAGCTACACATTTGGTGGTTTTTATCCACTCGTGCTGCAGCACTCCCAATAATATTCGGTATCATTTTACCGACTTTTTATTTAAAATCAAAACACCTTATTTAAAAAGAAAGTAGTCAATCGGATTTCAGTGGAAAATGGGCCAATATATAGTTTAACATAGATTCAAAACAGTCTCTATTTTCTTTCACCTGATGCTGTTACCATATGAACTCTGATAAATAAGATTCCAAACGATGTCTCGCTGTCCCCCTATGGCTCCTATTTCTCCATTTAGCACTGGCCCACATTCTCTCAACTGTTTGTGTATGAACTGCTGTATCAGGATCAATAAAATTGTATTTATGATTAACTTAAGCATGTTGGAATCCTTCTATTCTATTTGTTTGTACCCTTTCCAACTGTCAGAATAAATTGTGCTACCATCAGCAATGTTTTCAATAATTTTGTCAACCACTGATAAATTCCTACCATTCAACCTATCACACATTATTATTATTCCAATAGTAATTTCCGTAAAATTCTTCCAAATTTTATTATTCCTTTAAATGCATGCAGTGTACATTTTATATATTCATACGCATCAACTCGGGAATTTTTTCACTGCCTGTGATATGTATGTATGTACACACACACACACAAACACACAATCATCGTCTCTTCTCAGGATATATCAGTAGTTCCCATCACAGCAGTTTACCCCCTCCACCTACACCCTGTCTGCAAGTCTAGCCAGTCATGGGCTAAACTTTGATGTGTGCACAGCTCAATTACCTGCATGAATAAGAATTTAAACTTAAATATTGTTTGTTAGTGTTCGTTTAGAATGTTTGTGTTTGTCTCTTGTGTTTTACACTCGCGGCAGCCTTCAACTTTGTTATTTATATGAAAACTGACACACTTCCCCCAAGCAAGATAAAGCTCTCATGTAGTGTCTCAGACATGAACAATTTCACATTATTTGTAACAGTTCTAGAAAAAAGTTACTGGGAAGATGTAAGGTCACATTTTTCTACAAGTTTTTATACTCTTGAGCTTTGAATTGCGTCAAAATGTTCCATTATTGGGATGTTACTAGATTGTTAGATGTGGGCACACTATGGTGCTCAATTTTCAATCATAATCCTATTTATAGCCATCTAAAGCAACAACTGTCTCCATCCCTTTTTATACTGTAGTGCTGGCAATTTCACTTGAGAGAGAGAGAGATGATGAATGAATGAAATTGAAGGGGTAACATTCATTGTGAACATCAAGTTTTACAATTATATTGAATACATTTAGGTGGTTCTTAATGATCTGCTTTAACATTGAAAATATTATGTCTTACACCTAAAGGCCTCTTAAGTTTTTATGAACTATCACTATTGAGATATGACATTTTTATTGTTGTACAATTTGTTATTCGCTACTGTTACAACAGCGTCAGGTCAGAAATTGGCTGAGTAGTTTGTTTGGGTGAGGTTTTTTTTTTTAAATTATTGTGAAACATGAAAATCTCCTGTGAAGCTTTTTGTTTGATTTTTTAAATTTTAATAAAGGCTTAACTCAACAACACTGCTCGAATCACTTCATTCGTTGTTAGTCACCATCAGTAGAGCTGTAATAGTAACGAGAAGTTCTGTACCCGTATGTATTCGTTTCTAAACCAATCAATACCCGTTACTTTCAGTATAACTGAGCACTAGCATGAAGCATTATATTGAGTCGCACAGCGTACGGGACAACTTCGTTACTATCGTATTATTTAGTTCTCGTTACTAGCATGAAGCATCGCATCGCATACATGAAGACTTCATTCGTACTTGAAGTTTAAATAAATTATTTATTTAGTAAAATAAGTTTAGGTAAGTTGTTTGTTTGGATAGCATATGGATCTTACGGAAAATCTCTAAATGCACACTTGATTTGCTGTAATGAATTTTATATACGAAACAATCTCATTTCAAAACAAACACCTGTTTGCACACGCCTAACTAATGACTATTATTTTTGAAAGTGGCCTACTGCATAGAAGCCTGATGTGATGAGACATGTATTTAACACATAATCTCATCAAAGTATTTTGTTTTTAAATAGGTGGTTTCACCACTGTCTTCCTTTACTGTTTTCATTTATTTTTGTGATAGATTTGCTAAAATTAATGTGGACATACAATCAAATCGGACCTGCAGGCAGAGTGCTACTGACTCCCGCTTTAATTGTTTCATTTAAAAAAATATCAGTATTCAAAACTTTTAAATCAATAACAAAGGCACAGGACAAACATGCGATTAGTTTCGTAATTGTTGTTACGTCCCGGTTACTACAAACCTTCAACATCAAAGCCAGTACCACATTGGTCACATGGATCCTGCGGTAATAAAACAATAATAACTAACACCAGGCAAAAGGAATAAAGTCATTGTACCTTGTTCTGTTTATGGCATTCTGGAACTGCAAAAAAGGTCTGCTAGATTTGTTTCTGAAAATTATCGCAGAACGCAGTCAGTAACATATATGTTAAAAGAGCTGGAATGGGATTCATTGGAAGACAGGAGGAGGGTAAAGAGGGTCATGGGAATGAACAAGACGTATATTGATGATGAGGCATGGAAAGATATTGGTGTAAGAATTAAATGTAATGCTTGAAAGGGAAAAGATGACCATGACCACAAGCTGGCACTCTATTTCAGGCACAAGGATGTATGAAGATTCTCTTTTTTAGGTAAGGGTGTCGGGGATTAGATTCCGCTAAATACCTAGGGGTAACAATTCGTAATAATTTGTCGTGGAGTGAGCATATAGAGAATGTAATTTTGAAAGCAAATCGTATGCTTCGGTTTCTAGGTCGTAATTTAAAACAATGCACTCCGGAAGTTAAATCGATTGCGTACAAGTCACTAGTGAGGCCTCACTTGGAATATTGTTGCTCTGTATGGGGTCCCCATCAAAAGGGATTAATGGAGGCATTAGAGATGGTCCAAAGAAGAGCTGCCCGATTTGTGACAGGTATATATAGTTTGAGGGAAAGCGTAAGTGCCATGTTGAAGGAGTTAGGTTGGGAAGACCTGGAGCACCGAAGGCATTGCTGTCGACGGAAGCTAATTGAAAAATTCACGACTGACGTATTTCGGAATGACGGCAAACAAATATTGCTACCAGCAACATTCATATCTCAGAATGACCGCGAAAATAAGATAAGAGAAATCAGGGCCTGAACCGATTCATTTCTCTACTCATTTTTTCCACAAGCGATTAGGGAGTCGAATAGAAAGGATTACCGGGTGAGTAAACACAAAATCGGACAGGAGTAGCTTCCGATAAAGCTCCGGCCATCCTGATCTGGGTTTTCCATGGTTTCCCTAGATCGCTCCAGGCGAATGCTGGGATGGTACCTCACAATAGCCCATGGGCGCCACCTGCCATATCCCGTATATCCCTTCCAAACCATTACCTTTCCTGATAGGTACAATGCACCCTCCGCCAAACACTTTTAGTGAATCGCGGAGTAATAGTAAGTTACCAAGATAAATTATGAATAATTTACCAAAAATGTTGAAAGAATTTAAAGTTAAAATTTGTAGAGGGCAAATGTAGGTCGATGCAGGAAATGGGGGAAGATGAGTGTGTAGGGAAATTGCCACCAGAGCGTGCGCTCCATTGGAGTTTAATTAAATATTATTAGAACATAACAAGTGCAGAGATGTATATCACAAACCACTAGACAACTTTGTTATATTGTGAAGTACACTATAAAATGAAGTAGAAAGTATCAAATCTTAAAGTAAATGTTTGAAATCAATAAACCTCAATGAACAATCAGTGAAAAAACACTAGCTAGCTCAAATTATCCATACAAATTTTCTATTTACAAATTATGCACTGTAAATTTTAATGTTAAACAAAATAAAAACTACAAAATTAGTCTGTACGTTGTCAAAATTAGTTAACTGTGGGAGCTGGAATGTGTTCTTGTCTATACAACAAATGCAAGTAGCGAATCATGCAATTAACGAAATGAATTTCTGAGTAACGATTCGGTACTTCGAATTAGGTGATGAAACCGTTACTCAGTAATGAATATATCATTACTTTTACAGCTTTAACCACCAGAAAAGACTATTTACAATTGGTTTTGCACAATTTCGGCGTGGTTGTGATTCCATCAACAATAAATTTTGTGAAGGTCAACCAAAATTGGTTGTTATTCAAAAGCACTGCTGCTCTGCACAACATAATTGAAGAGATTTGGCATTTGACTTTTCATGAGCTAGAGGCAACCTCTGGTATATTGTAGCCTGTGAAAAATATCAGCACAATTTGACTGAAGCTCAAAAAAAGTCTGTCAATTGGTCGGAGGAGATACTCAAAAAAATTTGATCAAGGAAATTCCATGAACATCATCAAAACAGGAAACGATACTTAGAAACTAAGCATCAATCAACTGTTTGGATGTTCAAAGATGATCTTAATCCAACAAATGTGGTCGTTTGTGAAGCTCTTCCAAGTAAATAAAGGATTGTTTCTTTGATTATACTCAATGTGTCGTTACCACTGCTTTAGAACATTTCTTTTTCATCCCAGGGACCAGTAAAATGTGAGAATTCGGGGACTACTAAATTACTTGGGTCTGTGTATTAATGGGACACAGTCGCGAACAGGCTCAAAAAAATCGAATTTTTCTTTTTAGACTTGTTCGAAGCTCCAACTATTTAGCTACAAAATGCAGTTTGTTTCATGCAAATTTGATGATTAGATTTGGAGTTATTAATTTTTTCATGAGGTGTGGTAATAGTGTGTCTGTATTGTAATGTACATTAGTTTCTCGTATGTAAAACTTTTAATACAGTTTTTTCTCAAAACTACCTTTTTTGATCTTCTGGTAAACTTTTCTCAAAAGCTAAGACTGATAAAGACATCAGACTTTCAGCATCTCATGTTAATAAAACAATGATTATCAAATAAAAAATGGGACCTATTGTAACAGGAACAAACTTACAAGCTGCAAGATATTTATAAAAGTTATAATTTTTTTGTCTTTTAGAACAAAAAATCATTACTCATAAACTAAATAAAATTTAGTAACAAATCATTATGTGATTTGCAGATGATATTTTGTCTGTATACTGCGAAAGTTTCAGGTCTGTATCTCCATTAGGTTTCTTCAGAAAGTGTACCTGAAGTTTGCTTGTTTTAACATTGATTTCTTATGGGAGGTCCTTCGCGACTGTGTCTCCTTAACTTTCGGTACATCATTGTATTGTCCCATTAGAACATAATAAATTCAATGTTCTGATTTTCCCCAGAAACTCATTTGTCAAAATGAAAGGGGACAATTTTTACTCAAACTTTTTATTATAACAACTTCAATTAAGATTAAATTTGTAACATTCTGCATATGGAGACCCTGTTCAATTTTCCAGGGACTGTAAGTTGAGAACTATTCCTTTAGGGAGTTGAGGATGGTATACTACAATTTGCCAAAAGTCATTATGCGATCAGGAAAAACAACCAAAAATGTTTGCATCATTTTTCATCATAACAATTCCAGCTCTCACATGGCATGTCAGTTGATTATTTGATGAGTAAGAACATGAATTAAATTCTCACTGCCTGTATTAAAACTGATTTATCTTTTAATGACTTTTTTGCCCCCGAATGTTGGCACAAAAACATACATGGACAGTGATTTTAATCACCTTAAGGCATTGTTGAATCCTTCCAAATCGACATTGAAAAAATATTTCGAGAATTGATTCAAACACATAAAAAGGTTTATAAATTTTAAAGGTGAATTGTACAAAAAAATACTTTTTTATTTATTGCTTTGATTACATTAATTTTTAATCAATATTTCAACTGATGATATTGTGGAGTTCTTCATACCCCTTGCAGATATTTACATTTCACACACCCAATACACCTTATAAATTCACTTATCTGATTCATATAATATTTGTAATATTATATTTAATATCTACAGCAGGGGTGGCCAACCCAAACGATCTTGTGAGCCACTTTGGAAGTGCTTCATAACTCCGCGGGCCGCATATAAAATTATATGTCCCCACTAGACTTTTTCTTTTGGGCTGTGAAACATGAGTTATTATTGTGTTTACTATTATACTTACATGTAAACATAGATAATATAGTAATAATAATACTAAATGCACATTGTAAAGAAATATATAACACTAAAAATGAAATATAAAAATAATTTTGTCTAAAAGCGTGATGAATCTTGCGGGCCAGAAAAATGCTTCAAGGGCCACGGGTTGGTCACCCCTGATCTACAGCAAGGTTGCCAAAAATTTAGTGGTGAAAAGTATTTTCTGGTTTAGCACCAGAGGTGGATGGGTGTAACTGTTTTGATTGTCATTTTAAGGATTAAGTATCAACGTAGTTATGCAGTAAAACTGATTAGATGAATGTTATTAAAGCATTTTACTTATATATGTTTGTTACACACATCTGGATGCTACTGAATTAGAACCCAGATGTTTGTAACGAACATTTACAAGTAAAATCCTTTAATAAAATTCATCTAGTCAGTTACTTCTGCGTGCTACTGAATTTGAGTTGTAATGTTCTAGCCTTGTATTCGGAAAGACATAGATTCACATCCCTGTCCGGCCATCGGGATTTTTGGTTTTCCATTATTTCCCTAAGTCACTCGAGGTGAATGCAGGGATGGTTCCTTCAAAAAGGCCATAGTGAATTCTTTTCCCGTTCCCAGACTCCAGTCCTTTTTCACCTCTGTTACCCATACGTCTGCATGATGTGAGAAGCATAGTTACTGAATTAAATGAGACTACATGTGTGAAATAGTTGGAAGATAGTTACCATTTGTGAAAATGAGATGATTACCTTTTGTAATGGTATGTTTTATTACTACATGTCAAATACCTAATATGGCACTGTTTTATGAGAATATTGCTGCATTTGGAATTACCATACTTATAATTCCTCCATAAAATAATATGTGAACCTTTGTCTTATTAATGTTGAAAGAATGTGCCATAGCAATAATCTTGTTGTATCTCTGTTCCTTATATTTCCACTCGTCATCTTCACTATCCTGGACAGCTTTCAGCCTCTGCTGGGAATATAGTATTCTGGTGTCTCTTACTCTCGCGCAGTTCTCCTCTCACATCTCCTTCCTTTATCTTTCACACTTTTTTTTGATTCCCTGACTTGTGACCCAAGTTTTACTTGAGTCTTTCTCTTACAATTTCAAATTAAACATTCTCTTTGGAATCATTTTATCATTCATCCCCTTCATGTGCCCATACCATTAACTGCATTCATCATATGCTCATGCTGCAACTAATCAAATGTTATTGCACCAATCCTCTATCTGAAACTTGATCTCAGTCATCTGAATTTTTCTAATTGCCCTTTCTATCATTACTTGTGTTTCAGAACTAAGTATGTCTTGTAAATAATCACCTTGCACTTCTATGGCTCCTGCTTGTTTTTTGCCCATTCTCTGTGCATACGTAATTATTTCTTTTTTCCTTAGGCTATAGCTGATGTAATAAGAACATGCCTTGGACCTCAGGCAATGTTGAAAATGTTGATGGATCCAATGGGAGGAATTGTTATGACAAATGATGGAAATGCCATTTTGAGGGAAATAACTGTTCAACACCCAGCTGGAAAATCAATGATTGAGATTGCTCGCACGCAAGATGAAGAGGTAACATTACATTCTAATGACAATTAAATATTTTCTGTCTGATTGGAGCAATATATGTGGATTGGAAGGTGTTCCTTTTGCTTCAGCTGTGTTAAATGTGGTAAATAATTGATTACAGACTTCTTATTTTATCTCTTATAACAAATTAAAATTCAGTTATATATTGAAAGAATATGACATGATTATATTAACTAAAACATTCCTTGATCCAAATACATTAATTACATAATTGAAAGTGATTGTTGGACAGAATAGAAATGAAAATAATAGTACATTTATCAGAGGTGGTATCGTATTTTATTTATAACCGCTCGTCGTATTTTCTATGAGTGTTCTCCTTTTTAATGCTTTATTTTTATATTCTTCCTTTTGTATCGTAGCTAGGATACATGATCGGTTTTAATTCGTGAGTGAGTAAACTTTCAGCTTACTGCTTATTACTCTTCTTTCATACTTCAAATAAATAGTAAACTTATATGACTTAATTCCCTTTTATTATCATGTTATAAAATCCTTAATTATCTGAATACTTATAAGTTCTTTTTAGCAGCAACTTAAAGTTCAAAGCGAACACACCAACGGTTTTTATCAAGCTTGTCTGATCTTATATCGATCTTCTCTTTTTTTTTTATATAAACATTACCCTAGCTACCAATTTTCTTTCATAGAGTAATTATTTTCTTCAGGTAGCCTGTTATACCACAGTGGGAGTAGTTTAATAGAGCTTAGAGACAAATTCAAATGTTTTCTATTGGATTCTTCTATCAGTATTGAACATTTGTTTATCTACATGTTATATAACAAATCAAATCTGGTTATTGGAGTACCTTATGTTCCACGTAGTACTGATCATGGATTTATACATCTACATGTACATCTTTACTCAGCAATTCATAAAATTGTGGTTTGTGGAGAGTGCTCACCTACTCCAAAATTTGATGACGCCACCCTCATCCGCGACTCCATAGCTTTGTGCCACACACATTGCTAGCAGACCTCTGGGATGACCTGGAGCCTAATCTCCAGAAATTCCAGCATTATTGATGCTTATCTTCAAGTGAAATCAAATAGAAGGACTTGTTATGGTGGTCCTTGTATTTTTTCACAACACATCAGTTGATTGGATTTTGATTAAACAAATCTTGACAGCAAAACAAACAATAGTGTTTCATGCGTGTTTGTGTCTTTTTTGCGTGTTATGCCACCTTGCTGTCATCTATGGAAAGCATCAGATTGTTATTGTTTATATCATTATATGGAAAGCGAAATTTAGTTGCAATAAATATTTTTTATTCCAGCCAATAGTTTTAGTGAAAATAGGTAAATTAAGTGAGTAGCTCTTGACTTTGTGTTGTGGTATTTACATACCTCTTTGCATAGTTTCAAAGTGTAAAACTCAATCACCTTCCCACTGATCTTGTGGTCTGTGATTGTTGAATTTTCCTTTCCATTTAGTGGAGAGCTCTGTTTCTACATAAAAGTACACATTGTAATAGAAAAAGATTAACATAACAGACATGTTTTTAGACAGATGTTTTACTTTCTGCTATTTGAGAATAACACTTCTTATGTCCATAAGCCAAACTATTATGACCACTTACCACTGCATGATCGAATGTCATCTGGTGAAGTGGGTACATCATGCAATAAAAGAAGTATACAAGTGGATCAGAGGTGCACGGGGAGTCATTCTTGTGATGATACATGTGACAAATTGGGAAATATACTGACAAAGGGCAGATTTTTAAAACCCAGTGCCTGGGAAAGAGCCTCTCAGAAATGGCAAAGCTGGTGGACTGTTCCTATGCTACTGTAGTAAGCATCTATGGAAAGTGTTTGAAGGTCAGTGAAACCATAGGTAGGCGAATAGATGTTGGACACCCATGTCTCATCACAAAACATGGAGATAGGAGGCTTGATCGCTCTGTAAAGCAGGTAAAGTGCAATCTGATGGCAGAGTACAGCGCAGTATTCAGCTCACATTGTTGTACATGGAGCTCCGCAACAGGCGTCTCTTATGTGTTCCCATATTGACCTAATGATATCATCAATTACGATTGCAGTGGACATGAGATCATCAAGATTGGGCCGTGAGTCAATGGAAACTTATCTGGTTGTATGAATTATATTTATTACACTGGGTTGATGGTTGTCTTGATACTCCACCCCCAGGAAAATGGCTGTTCAAAACATGTACCTCGCCATGTACACAGACTGGTGGAGCAGTATTATGCTATGGGGAACATTCACCTGGGCTTCGATGGGACTTGTGTTAGTGATCAAAATGTGAAAATTATTGCAATCCACTTTCATCCCTTTATGCATCATGTCTTCAATGACGGCAATGACACCTTCCAGCTCCATGTTACAAGGCCAGGATTTTGCTACAGTGGTCTGAAGAACATGATAGCAATCTCTTGGCCACCAAAGCCTTCTGATTTCAACACAATAGAACACATCTGGGGCATTATCAGGTGCTAGTTCTGCACCTAAAAGCACCGGACTGTGATTTAACTGAATTGCATGACCTGTGCGTAGACATCTGGTTCCAGATACCTCCTGAAACCTACCAAGGTGTAGTCAAATTTGTGCCACGCCATATCGCTGATGTATTGCATCCCAAAGGTGGACCAATAAGCTAGTAAGCAAGTTGTCATTATATTTGTATCTAATACAGCTTGGGAAGACAATATGAATTCATCCAGAACTAGCTACGCATTTTAATATAATCTTGGTGGGTTCGTTGCCGTATTGTGTAGGTGAAAGACTAGCTTTCAGCGACTAACTCTGCTGCCATCTTTAGGCCTGGTGCTCACACTATGACGACCAATCTCTGGCACTGACATATCTTTTAAAGACTAGCGCCCCTCCCATCCCCACCACCCAGCACCATAGTTCCTGCAATACACTGCTCCATATTGCACTCATAATGCTGTGTGACCAATCTTCATTCTGTCCTTTTTTTTTGAAATGAGGTTGTCTTAGCAAGAACCAAGTTGGCTTCCAGACATCACTAAGCCACAGATACTGTTAATAATGTCATTATTCAGCCGTATTTCGATGGCTTCTTTGAATGAATCCCAAAAGAAAGAACACGTTGCCAGCACTTTTACATTGCTGATGTCCATTTTGTGGCTATTTTCAATTACATGTTTAATGGCTGCAGAATTCTCCAGCTGTAAGAGCTGAATGTTGCGTTCATGCTCAGCCACATGAGCCTTGATGGTGCGGATAGGCTGAACAATATAAGAGTTAACACATTGGCATGATATGCTGTAGAATCCCGGTGTCTAACCCTAGATCATCCTTTACAGGTCTGAGCCAGTCACGGATTAACCGAAGATGTTGCCCAAATAAGGGACTCAACTTCAGGTTCTATTGTGCTTTTTTTGAAGGGCCCACTCTTATCAGTCGGTCAGGATATTCGTTCCTCTGTGCAACTCTGTTCCTCACCGCATGAGCACCAGGCCTGAAGATGGCGGTAGAAAATTTGTGTGGCCTTGCATTTGAGAGGACGGCGGTTCGAATCCCCATCCAGGCATTCAGCTTTTGGTTTCCTCAAATCAGTCCAAGCGAATGCTGGAATGCTTACTTAAAAAGGCCATGGCTGAAATGCTTCCCGTTCCTTGTCACCACTCCCATCCTGCATCTGTTGACCTCAACGTTGACGAGGCATAAAGCCATAAAGTAAAAAAAAAAAAAAAAAATCCGTCTTTTGCCTACATAATCTGGCAGTGAACCCGTGAAGACACCAGGAATACCTTCATTAACACATCAAATACCTCTAAGGGGAAGAGATGCTCCATCGAGTAAAGCAGCAGGAAAAGTTTCACAAGAAGAAAGCTAGACTTCCTTCGCCTTCCTACTGCGATGTCAGGATTTCAACATTGTACCTCATTTTTTTATGGTCAGCCATTACACTGAAAGCACAAAAACCATCTGTATTCTGTGTCATGCCAGCTCAGCACTCCTTCCAGAACGCATTCACTATACACAATTTGCGCTTTATCGTAATACATTGGAATTGTGGCGTTGCCATTTGGAGCTTACAACCACACAGTCACCGACCCTGCGGGATGGGGTGGATGCAGCTGCATCAGCACATGGGTACCTGGAATACAAAAGAGAGCCACCTTTGACTGTCTGTCCCACGTGCAGCATCCAAAAGAAGAACTAAACCCAAAACATACTGTGGTCAACCTTACCAAGGTATAGCTTGACAAAGGCACAGAAATGGTTTTGTCCAAAGGTTTGAATTTTGCCCCGGCTCCTGGAGCTGTTCCAGTAAAGGACGTCATCTGTGCTGTTGAAAAAGCTGTGCTCAGGTTATCAGAAGATATGGTCGAGGAGATTTAGAGGGAAACCTGTAGAGTTCTGGAAAGAGCCAAGCCCTCCCAACTCCAACATTACAAAATCGGAACATCTTGCCCTCCACACCTGAGGTGAGAGTAATGAGATTGTAGTGTTGCCAGCGGACAAGGGAAATGCACAGTCCTTATCGCATTCGATCTGTACAATGCCAAGATAAGGGGACTGCTTGATGACACCACTTACAAACCTCTTAATGACGATCCAATCTGAGGATTGAGAGATAGTTGACTGCTCTTTTGAAGAAGGCTGAATTGACATGTGATGTCATCGAGAGCCTTTGACCTCATGCCACCAGGCCACCCAGCCTCTACGCCTGATATTAAGTGCCTTTGGTGGTCTCGCGCACAGTGTGGCAAAGCACCTGACAGAAATGCTTAGGCTGTTTGTTGGTAATCATCCTCATCATGTGAAGAACTCGGCCCAATTTGTCTAGACACTCCAAACAATGAGGCTTTCAGAAACAGATATCACGGTCAGCTTTGATATCGTCTCGTTAGTCACGAAGGTTCCTTTGAGACACACTTTACACAGTTAAGCTGCCTTTTTTAACCCAACATCATAGACCTCTTTGAACTTCTTACTTCCACCTATTTCACCACCTACACTGGTAGATTGTATGAACTGACCGATGATGTGGCTATGAGCTCACCATCGTCGTCTACAGTGGCCAATCTGTTTATGGAAGAGTTCTAGGATAAGGCGATCGAAGGGTCTATCACTAAGCCGAAATGTTTCTTCCTTTATATAAATGACACATTTGTGGTTTTACAAAATGGCGTTTAGAGTCTTTACAAACTCCTGGACCACCTCAGTGGAATTCATCCGATTCACAATGGAACTAGAGGAGAATGGCAACCTGCCTTTCCTTGACATTATCAGACTGAGACGAGAGGGAACCCTTTTGCATAGTGTTTACTGGAAACGTAAACACACGGACCACTGCTTACAAGCCTGCGGTTTCCACCATCGAGCAAATAGGAACACCGTGCAATGTACATTGGTACACAGAACGAGTAAAATTTCCGATGGTGACAGCCTGCCAACGGAACTTGAACATCTCATAGATTCAGATTGATTTCTAGATTCACTGTATTCCAGAAATAATTTCTAATATTTTTACTTAGTTAATTGAACTGTTTTAAAATCTTATTAAATAAAGTGAGGAGATTTTTTTTATGCAGTTGTTAGCAATCTATTTCAAGTAGTATTTTTGTACTCTCTGTATCCTGTTCATCAAATAAATGGAATTATACTGTTTAATTTTTTTTTAATATGTTTTACAAAAAGATAACTGTTTTCAGTTTTACCATTGAGTTACAGTGGAATAAAAATTATCAGAAGTTTGCTGGTCAGTCTTTGTAATTATACTAGAGTGTAGATGTTTTTGTAAAATACTGTAGACTAATGCTTTTTAAAATATGTAGGTAGGAGACGGCACAACATCTGTTATAGTGCTGGCTGGTGAAATGCTTGCTGTAGCAGAACAATTTTTGCAGCAACAGATGCATCCAACGGTTATTATTAGGGCATACAGACAGGCCTTAGAAGATGCCATATCATTACTGCAGGATCAGATTAGGTAAGTTGTGGGTATTTTTCAATAAGCTCTTAAATGTGAACTTCTTGATACTTAATAATAATGATTTATTGGTTGCTTCCTTAGCATTCCACTGGATCGTAATGATCGTAACAAGCTGTTAGAAGTTATAAAATCTTGTGTGGGGACAAAGTTCATCGGCAAATGGTCTAACATGGCTTGCTCTATTGCATTGCAGGCAGTTGAGACAGTTATGTTGGATGAAAATGGTCGTCGAGAAATTGATATTAAGCGCTATGCTAAAGTGGAGAAGGTATAAATTTTGTATAAATTTCAAATTGAATAATTATGTACTTAGTGGAACCAGACGAATTATTAATCCTGTTAATGGCTGTTGAATCTATAGTAATTTAATCTGTAGATTATTTTTGTGAAAGATTTTTCTTCAGTTTTATGGTAACGTAAGTTTTTGAAAACAGATACCTGGTGGCAGCATTGAAGAGTCTAAAGTGTTGCAAGGTGTTATGATAAATAAGGATGTAACACACCCAAAGATGCGGCGCCATATAGTTAAGCCCCGAATTGTACTTCTAGATTGCCCACTCGAATATAAAAAGGGTGAAAGTCAGGTAAATATTCAGTAGTACCTAATGGTGTTCAGTAACACTGTCTTACATCTGTTTATTTTTATTGTTGTAGAAACAAGCTCTAATGTTCTGGTAAAGTGTTGCGTATGTAAGACCAGTACAATTTCATAATTTTTTTGAGAGTTAGGAGATTTAAAATTTAATCTGTTTTTATCATATTGGTCCAATTATTATTAACATTTTAAAAGGAACTTTAACTTTATACCCTTCTTAATTTTATTATTCTTTTCTTTATGAGTAATTTCCAAAGATTAAAGTCTTAAATTTTTGATATTTTAAACATAATTTTTGAACCATTTTTGAATTTATAATTAATTTTCAACCATCAACATAGCTGAGAAGTAAAGGTCTCTTAATCCTGCCCCCACCCCCATTTATGTCCTCATTCCCAACATGTCACAAATACTCCCCACTTCCTAAAGCTTTTATTGACAGTCTCCCTCTACCTGCAAATTCTTTCCTGGTCACCACGGACATCACACCTCTGCACTCGCAACCTCCATTGCCAGACCCTTGGTGAATACTAGCGGGACATGCACCCTCCACATTCTCTCACCAGTGCTACTTTCCTCAGATGCATGACCAATTTTATTCCATTTAAAAATTTCTTCTCAATCCAGTCACACACCTACCATGCCACTCACATGTCACCCTCCTGTGACAACCTTTTCGTGGGTAGATAGTAAGAAGTTTTTCATCAAAATATTATCAAAGAATTATGTGGTTCAAATATGTATATTACATTTTTAAGGTATGAACCCTTGGTGAAAATCTTCTCCTTGATTTTGCATATACCCTTAATAACAGTTCCATCAATTTCACATGGTTCTACTCTCAAACCAGCATCACTTTCTTTGACATAAATATCTCTGTGTGTAATGACCACTTACACATTGCTGCCCACATCAAACCCACAATTACAGTGTGTGGTGAGCGGATAACGCTTTGGCCTTGCATTCGGGAGGACGCCGGTTCAAATTCCAGCCCAGACATCCCGATTTGGGTATTCTATGGTTTCCCCGAATCACTCCAGCTGAATGCCGGGATACTTCCTTCAAAAAGGCCGTTCCTTATCCCCAATCCCACCATTTCTAATGATTCGACATCAAAAAGGCATAAAATGATGAGTTAAAGAAAAAACACACACACACACAATCCGGCAACAACACCTACATTGTAATAGCTACCACCCATATCACACAAAATGCTTCCTCCCCAACAGCTTAGCCATCTGAGTCAGATGCATCTGCTTCACTTCAGAATCCCTGACCCATTATTACAACAATCTGGCACAAGATCTCGCAATTATCCCCTGGACTCAGTCTATAAACAGAAATTCTGGGATTTTACTCATCCAATATACCAAACAACCCATCATGCACAACTCTAAACCAACTGTAACCCTGTCTTTATCATTCAGTGTTATCCTGACCTGAAATCCCTGAACCAAATCCTTTAGTATTGTTATGACTTTCCGATCTTTCCCAAAAATGCATTATATTCTTCCCACTTGCCCTCATACAACACGCCACATCGCAAACAGTGGGTCGCCCTCCTTCAATAATTTGTGTGCATGGCTGAGTGACTGCCAACTAGAGTCAACAGTGGCACTGTCTATCCTTTTCTCAAAGTAATTCCAGCCATATTTGTTCCTCATGTGTGTGTGTGTGTGAGTGATGGTATATGCCTCAGATTTCTATTATACATAGATACCCACAATACTAACAAACAAATTAAATTTTGTTTCGTTCCTGTTCTTAGTTTGGAAGTAATTCATATACAAATTCACTCACTCAGTCATTCGCTTATGATTATAAAAAATCTAAGGTACTTTCCACAATTGTAGAAAGCTGAAATCTTGTACATAGATAGTTTTATCTCCAAAATACAGGTTTCCATATAGACAGGACTTACTAAGTTTAACGAACATGTTAAATTTTAACTCCTTCCTGTCCTTGCTTTGGTAGTTAGTGAAATTAATATATATATATTTGATTATAACACTCTGTCATAATTCCACCATTTCTCTCGGTGTTATGGATTGTTGGTTTAAAATTAAATAATAATGGTGGCTTGGCCATGATGCAAGCCATGTTTTGGCAAATTAGATTGTAAAACTCTTACCTATATAAATACCTTACATGATTTAAATAAGGTTTACAAATTTTTTTTGTACAAAATCTCATTTATTCACAACTTGAGATACATTGTTGGGAGACTTGAAGCTTTAGCTATTTTTCTATGTAATCACGTTCCCATTTGATGACCTTCTGCACACACCATGAGCTTTTTGGTCCCTTTGTCGAACATGGCTCCTGCCACATCACGAAGAAATTGAGTGACTGCGACCTGCACTTCCTAATCTGACTGGAACTACTGGCTTCCTAGGTGTTTTTCAAGTGCGGGAAACATGTGTTAGTCACTTGGGGCAAAGCCCAGGCTATAGGGGGAGGTGGGAGGTCAGTGAGATCCCAACCAAATTGTTCGACGAGGGAAGTCATTTGATGTGAGACATGTGGAGGTGCATTGTCATGGTGCAAAGAAACTCCATGTGCATTCTTCTGCTTTTGTTGTGGATAGCCTGCTGGAGTTTCTTGAGAGTTTCGCGTTAGCGGTCTGAGTTTATTGTTCCTTTTGGCATGAAATTCACCAACCATACCCCCTTTTGGTCCCAAAAAAACAGCCACCATAACCTTACTGGCTGGGCTTTGGCGAAGCTGAGTGATGCCATTGTTTGGACTGCTCCTTCATTTCGAGAAAATAATTATGCGTCCAGGTTTTGTCCCCAGACACTATTGGAGCTGGGAAGTCCTCTTCAAAGTGGTGAACAAATTCTTGGGCACATTCCACGCACTTTCTTTTGTGTTCGTTGGTGAGTTGTCTGGGGACCCACTTGGCAGACACCATGCTGTAACCTAAAGTTTCTGTAACAATTGTGTGTACAGAGATTTTGGCACCTTCTCAGTTAAGTCTCTCTTATCTCATCAAGAGTTATCCTTCGATTATTGCGCATAATCTCTTCAATTTTTGTCACAGTTTCGTCAGACACACTCGGTCTTCAAGGGCGCTCCGCGTCGTGAACGTTACTGCGGCTGGCAGAAAATTCCCGGCACCACTTCCTACACTTTTCCACATACACTTCCATTAACTGACAATGGATTTCTATTGGTGTAACCTTTTTCACGTTCAAGAATTGTATCACTAAGAGCAGTTTGCTCCTGGCATGTAAGCTAGTAGCAGCTTCATTGCGGACGCTTGCCAAGCAGCGACTGATCGCCCGATAGAGCTCGGACCGGTACTATTCGGTGGTGGGAGAACGTAGGAACATGGTGCTGTTGTCGGATTTCGCCTAGCACTGTTCGTTTTGACGCTGCGTCCTTATTTTTTGAATCACCCTCATAATATAATGTTCTCAGGTAACTAGTGGAGTGAACAAGATGTTTACACGTGATATTTCAGCGATCGAAATCTCTGAAGCCTGCAAGAAGGCTGAGTGCACACCTCTACCTCTCGTGCACCAGTCACGTTGCCAGATATAAATGTCATGTCACAAGTCTTAGAACAAATTGAATACTTTTTTGCGGTCATCAGTCTTTCGACTGTTTTGATGCAGTCCTCCATCCCTTCCTGCCTTGTGCTAACCACTTCATTTCTACATATCCCTTACAACTCACATTCTCAATTATCTCTTTCATATATTCTAATCTGTCTTTCTCTACAGTTCTTACCTTCGACTGTTCCCTCCACCAACAAATTAACCAATCCAGCATGTCTCAAAATATGACCTACCAGCCTGTCTCTTCTTTCTGTAAACTACTTCCGCAAACTTCTTTCCCCACCCGTCATTTCCAAAACTCGTTCATTTCTTTCTTTGTCTGTCCACTTAATTTTCAGCATTCTTCTGCAGCACCACATTTCAAATGTTTCAGTTTTACTTCTTTCTGGTATTCCTAAAGTCCGTTTCACTACCATAAAGTGCTGTGTTCCACACATAGAGTTTTAAAAATTTCTTTCTAATGCCTAGATCAACGTTTGAAACTAAAAGATTTCTCTTTTTCATAAAGGCTCTTGTTGTTAGTGCTATTCTGTTTTTAAAATCATTCCTGCTTCAGCCATTGGTTGTAATTTTGCTTCCCAAGTAACAGAATTCACGTCTCCTGTTGCATCCTATCCTATTTTTATATTTAGTGTACTAATGCTGGTATTTTTTCTGCTACATTTCATAACTTTTGTCTTGCTTTGATTTATATCCAGTCCAAAATCTTCCTTCAGTATTTTGTTCATGCGATTCAGTAACTTCTCAATATCCTCGGCCGTTTCTGCTAACAAGACAATGTCATCAGGAAATCGTGGCATACTAATTTTTTCTCCCTGAACACTTATGCCACATGGAAATTTTTCTTTTACTTCCTCTACATACAAGATGAATATTAACAAGGATAGACTACAACCTTGTCTCTAACCCTTTTTAATTGATGCTTGTCTCTAATGATTCTCTATTTTTATTACAGCCATTTGATTCTTATATAGTTTATAAAGTATCCTTCTATCTCAATAATTCAGATCTGACTTCCTTAAAATTTTGAACATCTTGTCCCACCTAATATTATAAAAACCTTTTTCTAAATCAACAAATGCCATAAAAGTATCTTTGTTTTTCTTGATCCCCCATTCAAGTATTAGTTTTAAAGCCAAAATTGCTTCCCTTGTACTAATGGTTTGATAATTCTCACATTTGTCGGGTTGTGCTTTCTTCGGAATTGTTATTAAATTTTTATTAAAATCAGTTGGAATTTCTTCTGTTTCACAACTTTTTGATATCAGCTTGAATAATCTTTTGATTCCGTCTTCTCCTAGGGATTTAAGAAGTTCTGCAGGGATCTCATCAGTTCCAACTGTTTTATTTGCTTTCAAGTCATTCAGAACTCTATTAAATTCTGTCCTCAAAACAGGATCTCCTAAGTCATCAATGTTGACATTGCATTCCTTTTCCATTATGCTATTGTTCAGGTTGTCCCCATCTTACAGTTTCTCAATGTATTCCTTCCATCGGTTAGCTCTATCGTCTGAACTTAAAAGAAGTTTTTCATCAACAGCTTTAATGTTCACACCTCTTTTTTTCATTTCTCCTCCCAAATTCTGTTTGATCTTTCTATATGCAACATCTTCTTTACCTAAGACGATTTCCTTTTCTATTTCTTCACACTTTTCTTCTAGCCAATTTTCTTTTTTGCATTTCCTATTTATTTCATTTATACAGGGTGCGGCAAAATGATCTGACGGTTTTCGCTGCCGTATTGCCGAGCTAGTAGATGGTGGAGGGTGGTGGGGATAGGCGCATTCCAGAGCCCACACGTGGACATTTGTAGTCGCCATTGAGCAGTGGTCGGGTGAGCATCGTGCGTTTGTTGTCGAGGCGTTTTTTAAAAGTGGTGATTTCTGCGTTGCTGTTCAGCGGCAGTTCCGTATCCATTTTAATGTTGGTTCAAGAGGAAGAGTCCCAACTCGTAACACAATTATGCTATGGGTGAGCACCTTCAGAGCTACTGGTTCAGCGTTAAAAAAGAAGTCGACAGGTCAACCAAGGTCATACAGGACGCCAGAGAATTTCGATCTAATAAGAGAAGCTGTGGAAGTCAGTCCTCGGTGTTTGGCCCATAAACAAGCTGCTGTTTTGCACATGTCTGACCGCTCGGTAAGACGAATATTGCATTTCGATCTGCACTTCCACCCGTACATTCCAGCAGTTAAAGCCTAATGACCATTCAAAGCGTAAAGCATTTGCGGAAGAAATGGTTGTTATGTTGACTGATACGTCCTCTGCCTAGTCCTAAGGTTACTGTGTGGTGTAGTGTAACGAAAAGGTGTGTCATTGGGCCATACTTCTTTGAAGAGGGTGGTCGAACCATTACGGTCAATTCGCAACGTTATTTGCTGATGTTGAAAAACTTCCTGATCCCTGAGCTTAAGAGAAATCGTTTATTGCGCAGGAGGATATGATTCCAGCAGGATGGGGCAACTACCTATACAGCCAATGAGGTTGTGGTCGTTTTGAGAAGCAAGTTTCGTGTCCGAGTGATCTCGCATTTTGGGGACATTCAATGGCCAACTCGCTCCTCAGACCTCAGCGTTTGTGATTTTTTCTTTTTTCCTTAAAGCAAGAGTTTAGACAAACAAACCCCGCACACTTGTCGGACTGAAAGAAGCAATACGCCCAGAAATCATCAACCTGCCTGGTATAATGTTAGAGCAGGTGTTCAACTGCTTCAGTGCAAGGCTGGAAGAATGCTTGGTCAAAGACGGACGTCATTTAAAGGACATTATCTTCACATCTTAAACGGATGAAATTTGTTGTCTGATGTTATTTTCATTAATTTACATGAACACCCTTCTGCAATAAGCAATAAAATATTTTGTATCACTTTTATTTTTCATGTTGTTTTTACTTTAAAACCGTCAGATCTTTTTGCCGCACCCTGTAAATTACCTGTATTGCTCTCTTCCTGCTTCATCCTGAGCATTTTTGTACCTTCTCTGATCCATCAGCTCCAAACTTTCTTCTGTGATCCAATATTTTTGGGCGGCTTGTTCTCTAAAGCCTAATGTTTCTTTACCAGCATTTATTATTTCGATCTTTAATGCATTCCTTTCGTCCTCGGTTGAGCTCCTTTCAGAGTTACTTCGTAGACCATTTTTGCAAATTTTTCTCTTGTGCTAGATTGTTTCAGTTTATCAACTTCCAGTTTGTTCTGCTTACAGTGCTTCCTTATTCGCTTGAATTTCAGCCTGCACTTCATTACTATCAAATTATGGTCTATGTTTGCTCCTGGGTACACTTTAAAGTCTCGAACTTGATTCCTGAATCTCTGTTTGACCATGATATAATCTAGCTGATATCTGCCTGTATGCCCTGGACATTTCCAGGTGTATCTCCTTCTTGAATGATTCTTAAATAATGTGTTTGCCACAACTAGCTTATATCTTTCACAAAGTTCTAACAACCTGCATCTAGATAATATCTTTCTCCTAGACCAAAACGTCCTACAGTATTCCCATCTTTTCCTTCTCCCATTATCGCATTCCAATCACTCATGATTTTCCTCCTGCTTGACATATTGGATTAATTCTTCAATTTCAGTGTATATTTTCTCTATTTCTTCATATTCCTGTGAAGTTGACATATACACTTGTACTAACGTGGTTGGGGCAGGCTTGGTTTCTAACCTCATCAAAATAATCCTGTCACTAAACTGTTCATAATAACTTACCTGTTTCCCTACTCTCTTATTCATAACAAATCCTAGACCAGTAACTCCATTGACAGCTTGTGTGTAAATTATCCTGTGTTCCCTAGACCAGAAATCCTGTGCGTCCTTCGATTTAATCTCACTAATCCCAACAACATTTAACTTCAGTTGTTCCATCTCCCTTTTTAAGTTTTCTAACCTACCTGCCCTATTCAGAGTGTTTCTATCCAATTGGGGTACTATTATGCTCAGGAAGAAGCCATTATGATATATGTAATTTGAGAGGATTACATGTCCTCGGAATATCCTTTGGGTCTTTAATGCAGTGGTTTCCCGTTGCCTTCTGCATCCCCATGCTGCTGATCATTTCTGATTCATCCACCTTTAGGGGCCGTTTCCAAACCCACGGGCAAGAGGGTACTCTGATTGAATACATAATGCCTTTCATTTCTGTAAAAATGATGATTTGTAATGACCTAGTCACCTGGAATTTTTATTTTAAATTAAAAATCTATAGCATTGAAAGAAACCATTCTGTTTTCAGTGAATATACATTGTAGATTCTAGACATGGTACAGAACAAGATCTCGTAGCTTTTTGTCATTAAATAACCGTGAGACTTTGTCTGTTTTCACAAGAATTGTTTTTGTGGAATACATTTTACCACAAATAATAACACTATAAAAGCACCCACCACATTCCATTTCAATGCTACCATTTGTAAAACCCAGTTCATCATAGGCTATGGCAGCTATACCATGATACACCTTGTATACCAATTCACCTGTCTCCATTACCCAGGTTCTTACGTCAGCCCCACAATGAACTAGTTCTCCCAGTAAAAGACGTTTACTACCAAAATCGTGAACACCTTGTTTATGTCCATATATGCAATAACTGTCTGAGGCAACAGAGTACTCCCAGAAACATCTTTATCACGTGACTAAGGCTTTATGGATATTTTTGGTGGCTTTTTCTTCAAATTTTTCAGTCTTTAATTTGAACTACTAATTGGTTTACTTTCCTTAACCTTTTCAAATCAGCTTTCTCAATTGAATTTAGATGGATGTGAGCAACATTAGCATTAACATTATTCCTTGATAATAAATTATTTTGATTTCAGACAAATGTGGAAATCATGAATGAATCTGACTTCACAAGGATTCTTCAATTGGAGGAAGAACATGTTCAGAAGATATGTGAGGATATCATTGCTGTGAAACCAGATGTTGTGTTTACAGAAAAAGGCATTTCTGATTTGGCTCAACACTTTCTTATCAAGGTAATTAATTGTTAACATTTTAGTAAGTGAAGTTCAAAAAGCATTGAGAGAATAATGACATGACCATAGATTGATTATCTGTCTAGTAATTATTATGTTATTAGGACAGTAAGGAATAACTTGACAGTTTGTAGCACTGTTCTATATCAAATTCCAATTATTTTTGACTGAGTCAGTTCCTTAAACATTGATATTATATATCATAAGCGAAGATGTTATTTGTAATTTTGATTGTCCAGGTGGAACTGCATTGATTTTTTTTTTTAAATGACATTTTATCAATTCTGTGGTTTTCATGAGAGGACTGTGCTCTGATGAAAGGCACAGAATTAAGACAAAATGTTAGGCTTCAAAAAAATTGTCACTGTTTCATCTGGGCAATCAAGGTAACATTGACAATGACAGTGGAAGTCTATGCAATCAGAAATGTTATTTGGTTAGGAGCATTTTAAAAGGTTTTGTTAAATTAATAGAGATAAATCATATTTACAAAGTTTTACAAAAAGATTGGATCAACTATGTAATAGTTTTTAAAGTTAAAAATATTTGTAAATATCTCCACTTTTCTATTTTAGGCTGGCATCTCAGCAGTTCGCCGGGTGCGGAAAACTGATAATAATCGCATAGCAAGGGCATGTGGTGCTACCATAGTAAATCGAACTGAGGAGCTAAAGGAAGAGGACGTTGGAACTCGTGCAGGCCTCTTTGAAATTAAAAAGGTTATATTTCCATTTGTTCATGCATATGGCTTATTATTAGTTGTAGGAGTGTTTGTATTTAATTTTTTTTATTCTTCTAATGTATTTTTTTCACAGCTTGGAGATGAATACTTCTGTTTCATCACTGAATGTGAGGATCCAAAAGCATGCACTATCCTGTTACGAGGTGCTAGTAAGGATGTTCTGAATGAAACCGAAAGAAACCTTCAGGATGCACTTCATGTGGCACGCAATATAATGATAGAGCCTAAGTTAGTCCCAGGTGGAGGAGCAGTTGAAATGGCTTTGTCTCAGGTACATAATCTGCTTTCTGAGTAGGCATTTGTATTATTGGTTAAATTAATTATTGTATCTGTAATTTTCGAATATTTGAATCACATTACTATAAACAAATGACATAGTGTTTGTCTTGGCACTATCCCGTGCGAGCTTATATGTGCAAAAATTTCTAGAAAAATGTAAAGGTACTCTCTCGAGCATCAACAATTGCAGAAACAATACAAATCATACAAAAGCCTTTTTAAACTTAGTCAAAATTATTTTAAAAACACATTTTTAGAAGAAATTAGGAAATATTTGCGAGTGTTTGAACTTCAAACTGACAAAATTAAACGGTTCCAAACAGCCATGAACTCATTCAAAACATATTAACATAAATTGGTTATGGGGCGCTAATGACCTAGATGTCGACGCGCCCAAATAACAACAACAAAAAATTGGATACGGGATTAACGCTGCGTTGAAATACTACTTCCCCTTCGACGTTTCGACCAGGGCTTAGGTCTTCTTCAGGGTCCATCTACCAAATCTGCTACAGACTGGGATCTGGTGGAGACTGGTGTGGCGGGTTGTTTACGTATTTGTACTATCGATTATCCAGAGATCCTGTTTACGATTTAATATCTGTGGGTCCAGAGTTAATTATTTATCTAACACACATTTCCAAGCCTGGCTAAGACCATAATCACCATCCTTGTTGAGGTTGTTTGGCTGTTTGAATGTTTCAGTAGCCTCTCTTTCTTCTCTTTGTAGATGACCTTTGGTTCTAGCTTGCACTCTTGTATTTTCCCACAGTATTTCATGTTCTTCCATCTGGTGTTCGGCAATAGTTGGTTTCACGGGGTGCAGGTGCGGCTCTTACGTTCATGTATCTTCACAGCTACGGCTTGTTCGGTTTCGCCTATATATACCTTTCTGCAATTACAGGGTACTTTATAAATTCCACTGCTTTGTAAGGGATACCTTCGATCTTTGACCGTTTGCAGTTTTTCTTTCACTTTGTTTCCACTTCTAAATATGGGTAGAATGTTATATTTCATTAAAATTCTCCCAATTTTTTTCAGATACACCTTCCACATATGGAAGTTTTTCTTCAACTTAGGTGTCATTGCCTTTGTTATATTAGACCCATAGCCATTACCTTCGAGTGCTCGTTTGCAGCAGATCCCAGTCTGTAGCAGATTCGGTAGATGGTCCCTGAAGAAGACCTAAGCTCTGGTCGAAACATCTGGAAGGAGGAGGAGGAGTATTCCAAGGCAGCGTTAATCCCGTAAAATTTTTTTGTTAATATGACGGCTGCAAAAACAGTAAAATCTTTTATCATTCAAAACACGTTTACTTGCACAGTATTCACCATTAGGGGCCTTTCAGTTAAAATTTGATACACTGTACTACTTTCAATACAATTATATAGTTACTCAGTTCATTTAAACAAGTATTCAAGAACTCTGAGTAAGCTGCAATTCGTTTTATGTATATGCAGTGCAGATAGATCTTGGTGAATGAATAGTGTTGGTATCACAGTGATTTTGCTTATCACATACCGCTAATATGTATAAAAAATTGTTTATTTTTTATGTTTTTGAAGGCACTTATGGAGAAAGGAAAAAGTGTACAAGGTATTGGGCAGTGGCCATATAGAGCAGTAGCACAAGCACTTGAAGTCATTCCAAGGACCTTAGCCCAAAACTGTGGTGCAAATACCATCCGAACATTGACAGCGCTGCGTGCAAAACATGCAACAGGTAAATTTTTTATTAGTATTGCAGTTGAAGGACTCTTGCTTGAAAGAAACATGGAAAAATGAATTCAATCTGCCATTAAATCCCCTCCTGGGATTTCTAAATATCTCAATTTGTCTGCTCTTCTGTGTTCCTCAAATGTGTAGACAGCTTGGTCTTTTAGTACCTCCCCTCCCTCCCTCCTCCTCCCACCACCAAGTGTGATGGGTGATTGGTTAAAGCTCTGGCCTTGCATTTGGGAGGACGCCGGTTCAAATCCCTATTTGGTTTTTCCATGGTTTCCGCAAAACACGCCAAGTGAATTTTCCGGATGCTTCCTTCAATAAACCATGGCTGATTTCCTTCCCATTCCTTGTCTCTAGTCCTTTTCTGCTTCTAATAACCTCAATTTCGATGAATCGTAAATCCGTAAGCAAAAAAAAAAAAAAAAAAAAAAATACCTCCCACTATGGGCAGTGAGGGAGCAACCAATCTTATTTCAATTTATCACATTCTGGCTTTGACTTCATGCCTGCATTTATTGAGAGCTTCAGTCAGCTTTTTTTCTGCAAAAAGTTATACAAATTATATATTTGGTGTCGAAGCTTATGACTCTTCCGCCCCCCCCCCCCCTTGTCACGCTTTGTTAATCCCCCTCTCTCCCCCTTAATGTGTGACAGAATTTATGGATGACCCCTTACCTATAAAAGAACATTTTACTTCTCCTTTATGCCTGAAATCCAGCGTGATCATTTTTTCCCCTTCCATGCACTATTAATTCTTCCACCAATATCTTTCCAAGTCTCATCACCAACATACACTTCTTACACTCCCAGCAATCTCTTCACCTCTTCCTGTCTTCCAATAAATGCAAGTTCAGCTCCTTTATCATATTAGTAAATGATTATGTACTGTGGTAATTTCCACAGATAAAGCTAACTGCCTTATAAAATGTGGGTTCCAAGCTACTACACCATATTCGAGCAAATTTTTGTAACCATAAATCATTAATGTAGTAATTCACTGGAATAATTATTAGCAATCGTATCAATACACTACTCTGTGGCAACCCCCATTTCACTTCCACTTCTTTTTATTCTGAATTTCTGACCACAGTTCTTTACTTTCTACCTTTTAAGAATTCCTCCACCCAGAAAGTCGCTTTTTGATCCACTTCAATGGTTTTTGGCTTATTTAATACCATTATATGATTCAAGCTGTCAAATATTTTGGAAGATCTAGTGTTGCACAACCAATTTGGCCTCCCTTCTCCATTTCATCTGAAATATTTGCATATAGCTCACTGGGATTCACAAATACTCTTGTAAATACTTATCATATAATCAATCGAGGAATATCCCATAAAACATAAACAAAAAGGATTGCCAACTTGAAAATGTAAAATTGATAAAAAAAATTTCTTGAAAATTTCCTTGTATTCTGAAAAATCATGGAAATATCGCTACATGTTTTGATAGTAGGAAACACCCCATATTGGTAGAGATACCGAAAAATTGGTAGATTTGCGACTACTGCTCCACAAGGAAAAAGAAATATATTTTCGGCTGTGGGTGATTTTCTTTTTCCCACCGAGCGTGGTGGGTGAGCGGTTAACGCTCTGGCCTCGCATTCGGGAGGATGGCGGTTCGAATCCCTGCCTGAGCATTCAGATTTGGGTTTTCTATGGTTTCCCCAAATTACTCCAGGCGAATGCCGGGATGATCCCTGAATAGACCAAGGATAAATTCCTTCCTGTTATATGTATATGTGTAATTTATATTATTGAGGTGGCATAAATTTTTTTAAATAATGATAAATCACTGTGATAGGTGGGCTGAAGTATAATTCTTATATTTAGAATTTTGTTAAGTTGATCGAAATTCCACAGATAACTCTGTATTTGGGAATCATTGCTCACAAAAGTTTACACTAGTACTGTTTTGATTCTTTTTTGCGTTAATTGATAAATTTTGTAAAATGTGATAGGTGGATTAAAATAAAACTGAATATATTAATTAAACATAGTAAGGGTAAGTAATATTTCATTTACTTAAAGTTGATAGCATTGCTCATGTGTTCGAGTAGACAATAATTTTTGTGTTTGAAAGAACTGTGAAGCCAAGATCTTAATTATCTTTTGTTTAAATTTGACATTAGAAAATAAGAATATGGTAAACGATTGTTTGCTATAGTTACACATTAAACAAATCGCGTTGGATGTTGTAACATGCAGTTCATAAAACAGTATTTTCATTTTTCAATAGATTTCACATTATAAGTATTGATAAATTTTACAGTTA
Organism: Vandiemenella viatica; assembly: GCA_031002005.1. NCBI lineage: Eukaryota > Metazoa > Arthropoda > Insecta > Orthoptera > Morabidae > Vandiemenella > Vandiemenella viatica. The sequence continues at coordinate 171,700,741 of JARYHS010012519.1, read as the reverse complement.
GTAAAATTTTGTTACATTTAGTAAATATTTGAGGGCTATCCAGAAAGTAACTTACATGTGTGCTTGTGCTGCAGACTTAATAGCCAGTTGTCATTTGGAGGCATCTCTTCATTGTGAGGCATTTGATCAGTATTGCATCATCAGGCAGTCATAAATCTGTGGTATCAATGGATTAAGTAATTACTCCCGATCCAGTGTCACTAGTCTGTTAAGCTTTCGTACAACAGTGGTCTTAAGAGAATACTGTTTTCCTGGCAGTCTGACTTTTAAAGAGGCAGAGAAATGTATTAGACACGTCTCATTGGAAATATTTTACATTGTAAATTCTTATTACAATTTTTATACTCAGCAGAGGCAACATCCTTTAAACAATATGTTGTGTGAAAATCTTCAATAAACATTAGAACTTTTATCAGCATGCCAAATTTTTTATTTACTATTGATATATGAATTGATCTAGTTGGAGAGAGTGGAGACTGTCTATGTATCACAGAATGTCCACACTAAACATTGTGTAACATGGTATACTGATGGTCTCATGTCTCCCATTTGAAATGGGACACCAAAGTTCTGTGATTTTTGTCTCTGAATGGTCTCATTGTGCCATATTTTTCTCCAGTTGTGTCCATGATGAGATTGTTGTCTTGCACTAGAAATTCCAGGCTTTGTCCCTTAGTGGAGACAGGTCTGACTGAGCCTTTGTTTATGGTGCAAGAGTACTTGGAAATTTCTTTATCCTCGTTTGTTACCACTGACTGATCTTTCGCAACTTGTCTAGTATTTTTAAAAATTAATTTAAACGTCTTGTTGTAGCATCATGCCTTACGCTGGCCAATTTATCCGTGTTGTTGGTTTTGTAGTAGTGAATGTGTTCCCACAACCTGCCTCCAATGTAAACCAGGCCACATATGTTTGGGGTTACATAAACCCCTTCATCTTTTAGTGGGGTTTGTTTTGTCCTTTACATTAACAATAGTCACTAATTTTTGAATCCACTGTGTACACAGGTTTTACATTCACTTTTCTTTACAGCTTGTCTATTTTTATGAAGGCAGAACTGCCATTTTGCGTTGCCTGGTTGGTGGTTACATTGTTCACAGCAACCATGCTCTCTATGATGTGTGCAGAACCTTTTTGATGGTCCTGAATATGTGTTCTAGTGCAGTGTTTCTGAAAGTGGGGTACACAAACCCCTAGGGGTTCACCAGTTGATCATAGGGGGTTCGCGACAAGATTTCTGTAATGGTAGCCTGGCTATGTCATGTGTATAACACGCACAATGGTGAATATTGCTCATTGTTGTTCATTGTCGGTAATAGTGGAGCTAAAAAAAAATGTAAGTTTTTTCTCAATGTGGTTCGCAGTGCCTGGGAAATTTGAATTGGGGTACGTGGAGCTTGAAAGTTTGAGAAACACTGCTCTAGTGCCTCCAGCTTTATGGTTCAACAGTGTCAATTTTGTTGCCCTGGTGCATAAGGTGCGTACCAGCATAAAGGTTCGTGGATTTAAGTAAACTGAACTCCCTCTGTTCCAATCATCATGTTTTCTCACTAAGGCATTTAGGAACTACAGTTGTCATTATTCCTCCATTTACATAGTGAATTTGAGTTTTAGGACAGGCTATACCTAAATAATCAAGTACTTTCTATCTGTGTAGCTATCAAACGGAGCACCACCAATGCTGTGAACAGTGTGGCGTACAACCAATTCATTGCTCAGGAACAGAGAGTGGCAATTCTGCCCTACATAGCAAATGTAACTGATAGAATCAGAAAGTTGTTAAGATAGGTGAATATAACAGCACAATATAATAGTGCATATAATAACACAATTAGAGACACTCTGGTTTATGAGATCCCATGCACTTGTGGCTTAATTTACACAATAGAAGATAGGTTGCTTGAACACATACTCTGCTAAAAATCCAACAACACAGCAAAATCAGCCATTGCATGGCATGGTGCAAAGATAAGTCAGGTGATTAGCTTAAAAAATATCATACTGCTGTTGCAAGATCAACGATGGCTGAGAAAGATAAGAGCCACTAGAAATTACCAGTTGCCCAGACTACTCAACCAGGCTTTATGATGCTTGACATTCTCTGATAAGGGCAGACTCCACTCACCACCGTGCTGACAAAGAACTTGACTGCAGCGCCATCCTGAGACTGAACCTTCCAGCTGGAGAGCAGGTATACCAGAGCTTACACACACAGTTCTGAGCAAGAAGAAATCTGTATCGTGTGAGCTAAAATGTCAGTTTCTTACACAATGATGTGAAATCACCTGGACAGTCAAGAGACAATCATAGAAATTATTTTTAAGTTAGTGTTTTCAGAATTGAAACCAGTCTAAATAACTTTATGGCATTTCTATTTAAGAACATGATATTTGTGTTTTTTAAAGAAAAATTAAGGTCCTGGATTCAACATTTTATTAATCAAATTCTCTCTTCACATGTTAAGTGGCACAGATATTCTGTTACATTATCTGGGATTCTGTTTCATCCTATAATATGTTATCTCTTTTCTTTATTTTGTTTTAACTGATTTAGTTAATTTTATCTTTATTGATAGGTGGAACCACATGGGGAATCAATGGTGAAACTGGAGAGCTTGCAGACATGCAGAATTTGGGTATTTGGGAGCCACTTTCTGTGAAATTACAAGTGTATAAAACCGCAGTTGAGGTATGGTATTTTTTTATTTTGTGTTATTTTTTTGTTGCAATAAGGATTATTTTTTATTGTGACTTTTCTTTCATTTCTTGCATCAGACTGCTATCCTGCTCCTGAGAATTGATGACATTGTCTCAGGGTCTAAAAAGAAAGGACGTGATGAAGAAACTAAGACTGCTCAACCAACAGAAGAGTCAATGAAAGAATGAAAACCATCTTCTTTTCCCATTCAATATTGCCTTTTGTTATTATGGATGCATCACAATGGTTCCTTAATTTTTGTGCTAATATCAGATTGTGGCAAGAAGGTGACAAGAAGGTTGATTTTTAACATTTGCTCAGAAAAATATTTAACATTTGAATTTATTAATGTTGTTTAATATGTTTTCTAATTTAACTGATTTAATTCATTGTGAGCAGCATGAATCTTTGGATGTGCCTATAGCAAAAATAAAACATTAATGCTTTGCATTTTATTTTGTTCACTTTATTGACACTGTCCCAAGTTAACAGTTTGTTGGTAACTAGCCTACTTCAAAGCTTTCAGCTGTGCAGTGCCTTTGTCATATTGGTGATAAGTGAAATCTTGTTAGGCTGCTGAGATTTATCAATTTGTTACACAATTGTGTAATAATTCTGTACTATGGTAAATCATTAGACACAAAAATAGACCATTTTATTTTAACATGGATGTGTCTTGTGCCATGCTTCAGATCCTAGAACCTTCAACCACAGTAAAGCAACACTGTGACTGTATGCGCTTAGTAGATCAATTAGTGCAGTTTGTGTTGTTAAGGAATGTGCTAGCAAGCTGACACTGGCCAGTTCATTATAAACAGAAAGAAAAGTATTGAGGCACCATGCTTAAGGCCTACAAGGCCTGAGCAGTTAATGCTCTGGCCTTGCATTCGGGAAGACGCCGGTTCGAATCCCCATCTGGGCATCCAGATTTGGATTTTCCATGGTTTCTCAAAGTCACTTCAGTGAATGCAGGAGGCTTCCTTCAAAAAGGCCATGGGCAAATTCCTTCCCATTCCTTGTCTCCAATGTGTTAATGCGTCTATGTGTTGTATAGCTGCATCTAGATGCTTTTTTTTTCCTCCCGCTCTGCCATATTTTACTAAATATTAATTTACCCTACAACGAGAGCAACTACAAATTCGTAGGCAGTTATTTCTTTTTCTATAGAATGGGATTCGCTAATCAACTGACAATCTTTTGTATTTTCTACTAAATGTTTCAAAGCATCACATATATCGCTTAGTTGGTATTTCACGGCCTTCACCGATTCTATCTTGCATTCCCATCTAGTGTGGGAAAGTGGTTTCAACGATAAGGCTCAGACTCGAGCCAGCAAACAAAGTGTACAGCCTTTGTATCAAACCAAACAAAGATTTGGCTTGAACATCTCCTAGGATAAGATTCCAGATGTGACTCCCATAGGTTTTTTTTAAGTGTATTAATTTGAGTTACAACTTTCTGGACACTTTTCTCCACGCATATTGGCTCTACTATCATATCCTTGGCATCTGAAGTATTGCAGTGACATACCCAGCTGCTATAGCTTTGTGGTTATACAGGGCTAATCAAAATTATTGCAGTGATTTCAGAAAATTACTACAGATTTATTATTTGACATATACTTACAAGATTACACAGATACATAAACAAACCGTGAAAGATTTTTTCAGTGTCTAAAGATGCTCAATATGTGCACCTTTATTGACTCTGCACACATTAAGTCTATAATCGAGTTCTTCCCATACCCGATGCAGCATGTCTCTGTCAATTAGAGCAAATGCATTGGTGATGCGAACCCGCAGGTCTGGCAGATCAACTGGTACTGGTGGCATGAACACTGTGTCTTTTACGAAACCCCAAACAAAGAAGTTGCAAGGGGGTTAGGTCAGGAAAACGTGGAGGCCAGGACATCAGCTGATGATCAGAATCCCCAGCACCACCAATCCATCTGTTTGGAATCCTGGTGTTTAGGAAATTATGGACAACTAAAGAAAAATGGGGTGGAGTACCATCCTGCTGGAAAATGAAATCTTAACTGTCAGCTTCCAGAAGTGGCATGAGCCAATTCTGCAACATTTGCAGATAGATTTTTCCTGTGATTGTCACCTCAATAAAGAAAAGAGGCCCATAAAGTTTTTTGTGAGATCGCGCAAAACATGTTCACTTTGGGAGAGTGTATTTTAGTGCATTCGAAACTTGGAGAGCCAGTTGCCAAAAAAAAAAAAATATCTTATATACACGAGAAATGTGACAAGTACAATCAAGAATAATCGAGTGATATTTATTCTTAATTATTTTGTCAACAATTTGAATCTTCATGCGACTTGTCATTAATTGTATAAGCTTAGTTTGTCTACTTTTTCCGAGATACTGGTCATCAATCATCTTGTTTTTACAATATTGGATCAAATCAGGCTACGAACTTCACTACAGCTAGTCACACTTGAATCTGAGTTAGGTATTAAATTCTTTCTATGATCTCTGAAGATCAAATTGTGGGATGCTAAAAATTTACAATTGCAAGCAGTCTTTGTAAAATCTCTACAACGCTGCCTTTCTTGGGCTAAACAGTCAATAGTGGCACAGCTTTTTAAGCCGTTCTCTGAATTTAACCATTCTACAGACATTCTTTGTGCTGACAGCTGAATTCATGAGACTTTAGATTATCACCCAAGTGTTTCTAATCACTCACTCTTTCACTTGCTCTGATTCACTATCCCGAACATTCAACATGGAAAGCAGTAAACAGCGTCCTTAGTGAATAAATCATCCAGCTGATATTTTATTGTAATGATATTATTTATAATGTATGAAAAAAAATTAACTCAGATTGGACCTTTTAATATAATCTCAATTCAGTCTACATCAGTAATTGTTAAGGGCCACAAATCTGGCTCATTTTGGGATTCAAGTTTTCAATTCCGTCAGTCATGGAGATAGACATAGACTCAGATACTTATTCTTGGCTTGATAGTGTTGGCGGCGGCGGAAAATGTTCAAAGCATAATTTCAGCTGGGTTAGGGCTAGAATGCAATAATGTGTCACTTTGAGTCAATATGATTTTTTTTACCATCACTTTTTATGTATTCATTTAAAGACTCGCACAGATTTTCTTCTATCTGCTTTCTTTCTATAGCTCGTTTCCTTTTTGAACTCACGACTCAAATTTTCTACTGGTACCATGATCAGGCGAACTCATTTCATAAATCTTGTTTCGTGCGTAAAACTAATCCAGAAATAATTTACAAGTAGTTTTATACAGTTTTTCTTAACAATTCACTCTTTAAGTATTATTAATAACATGAGATTCATTAAACTTAATATCTTTTAATGATCATTTATCTTCTAAAACATATGTGCCGTACAAACGATTTTGTAACTTATACCTGCTGCTAGCAAAATAAGGTGATAAGAATTGACTAACGAAATGAAACACAGGGATTCCCCGAGTGTAAATCCTAAACACAAAGAAAGGAACAAAATCGAGCATTCAAGTGGGTTTTATAATGCGCGAAGAGCGATATTAAAATATTAATGAATTTTTCAACAATTTTTACAGTCAAATTACAAAAAACATTATTCACTGATAAATTAATTAATTTTAATATGGTTAATCTTCATTTTTATATGAGTAAATCTAAATGAAAAATCTTATTTAGGCATGTATTATTATTAATACATATTTTATTGTTATAACTAATAGCTAAGAATAAAATAAAAAGTTTTAAATGTAAACTTTTTTCTACTCGGGTTGTGGGAGGCCCCGGGCGGTTGCCCTGCTCGCCACCCCCTAAGGCCACCTCTGAAGCCCATGGAGGAAGAAAATATATGAAGGAGAAGTGACGTTAAATCGGTGAAGCAGGCTCTAAACTCTCGCTCATGCGCAGTGGCAGCAGCGGCGATATTGCGCTTCCAAACAAATGTGATGTTCACATTGTGTTAGATGCAGTGATTATTTCATTTTGTAATGTGTATAAATGTTTTATAATGCCATCTTGTGTTCCGTACGGTTGCACAAATAGGCCAGACAGGAAAGAACCTGGAATATCATTTCATAAGTAAGTTGAATTCTTATTATCGTTGTTGAAGTGGGCGGTAGAAGTTACAAACTTTGGAGCATGTCTATAAATATTTAGTCATAGCTCTCAATGGGATGGCTTTGTTCTCAAATTTTTGTTGGTGTAGTGTAGAAAATCAGCATACCTTGCTATTTTGCACATAATAGACTAGCATTACCTTTTAACGAGTGTTGAAAATGAGATTTAAATGGGTGTGTTTTACATTGCGATTCAGTGAATTTAGCATTGCGCTTTCTTTCTTTCGAAATTAAATGGGTTAAATTATGCAATGCAATCTAGGAATCTTGATGAAGCAAATGATGTTACTGCAAATACAGTTTGCAATTCAAATACGCGTGTGTGGGTATGTCTACATAGTTTGATTCTATAGCAGCAATTTAATCGAGATTGTGGTTAGGTCTAAATGCAGTCTGTACCAGAATGGTTTTGTTGTTCCTTAAGGGACAAAGAATTTATCTATTACTGTTAGTAATTTCATGAGAACCAAGTTAGTGACAAAACGTGTATCGCGATGGAAACTACTTCCATTTCCAGCTATTCCCAATTAAGCTTACGATGTATGTTAACAAGATAACTATTTTTATTCTGGTCTAGGCCGCATTTCAACCTAACCACAAGTGGTAGTAAAAAAACTGAAATATCCATTCTGCATGTAATTCATTGTAGCTTTGGCAGAATTAATTTCTGGTCCAGGCCGCATATCAACCCAATCCCAGTATATCCCGAAAACTAAGCAAGATATCGAAAAATTGTATTCTTTATTTTCGATTTGTCTCATCGTGTTACATAATAATCGATCATTAAATTTGACTTTTGCGAAATTTTTCTTCTCCATTTCAACTCAAGACACCTCACTTTTGATACAGAACTAGGTGAGATATCGAAAATGTTTATTCTTTATTTTTTCATTTGTCTCGTCTTTTTAAATAAGAATCCATCATCAAATTTGATTTTGACCAATTTTTTTCTTCTGAATTTTAACCAAAACCATTTCACATTTGAGACAGAATATCTCGAAAACTAAGCAGGATATCAAAAAATTTTATTCTTCATTTTTATTTGTCTCATCGAGTTACATAATAATTCATCACCAGATGACCGAGCGGGGCGGTGTAATGGTTAGCGTTCTCGCCTCGCATTCGGGAGGACGGCGGTTCGAATCCCCGTCCGGGCATCCAGATTTGGGTTTTCCATGGTTTCCCAATGCTGGAATGCGTTCTTCAGAAGGCCATGGCAGAATTCCTTCCCATTCCTTGCTCCCCATCCTCTCCCGTCTCTAAAGACCTCGCTGTTAAGAGACGTAAAGCAGTTTAAAAAAAAATTCACCAGGTAGCGGCGTCACGTTTATCCTAGAGCCCTCTTGAGGTTTTTGTACATATTCCCCGTGTCTGTATGGAAGCGGTCATGCCCCCCCCCCACTCCGGCCATACCCCCCCCCCCCCACTCCTCCTCGGCCCTGCCTTCACTTCAATGCATGGTGAAGGTCTCTTGCGTCGTCTTCATATATTTCCTTCCTCCATGCTTGAGCCCTGTTTGGAAGTAGTCTGCACATTAAAAAAATTAGACATAGTTTCGAAAGAAACTGATAGGACAGTGACTGACTGCATGAATCCAACCCCAATACACTTACTGCACAAAGCAGTTGGATTGCTGAACCAAAAAATGCCATAACTCACATGAGTACAACACAACGATTCAAATAAACGTTTGATGAGAGGCACCTACTGTTTGGGATTTCCAAGCCCTTCTGGAAGGCTAATTTCTAGGACTCATTTTCTAAATCACACAATTGTCGATCCTCCAAACTGGTATCCAGTCTCTGAGGAAGAACTTCGTGGCATAAACTGGTTGGGTAAAAATGAGGAACCCTCAGCCATATAAGAACAGGAGTGGCTCCAGTAAAAGCTAACATATATAAATGGGGTCTGACAATAACGATAGATGTGAATGCTTGCAAGTAGTGCCAGTTTCAAACACTCGAAGACCTATGGACAGGAAGAGAGATTGACAACTTTGGACAAATGATTATTGTCAGGCCACCAGGCTGCTCTGAGGTAATGCAACACTTTCACCTGAACTGTGAACAATTAAGTTCATGACCATGTGTAGCCTTCTGGTACCTATAATATTAAATAACCTGGTCGCCACGCATTCGTATTAAACCCCAAATGTGAAGGGTAATTTAAAGAAAGTCACTAAACACACCTTGAGAGTAACAAAATACTTATATTCTTGCAAATGTTCACTTGTACATTGTCGGTACCAGAAACGTGAATAAAGCATCGAACAACAGTTTCTTTGAAGATTGCAGATTAAGTACAATTCTACGATAAGACGAAAACTCACAAAGTCCCCCTAACATTAGTGAGTACTATGGCATATTGGAATTTGCCTAAACCGCTACCGCGTGGAACAATTTGCTCCTCTTAACTAGCGCGGAGTTGAGCGATCACTTCTCGGCGTAAGAATGAGAGCTTGCTGCTAGTCCCTTTTATAGACTTCTCAGAGCGTATGATGTCAGCAGCTTTTTCTTTAATATCTCCAAAAGTACAAAATAGTTTAACTTGAAATTTTCACAGGGACTTTCTATTATCATGATCTATCTGTTTTAATTTAATTTAACATTCAGAAAGGTTTCTATAATCTTAAAACTGACGTCATCATGTAACCAACTTGGCGGAATTTTTACGCGCTTCAGCAACAATCCGTGACAATCTATCTTTAAAAACTTAATTATTGTGACGAATGCTTATGCTTTTTACCGAGACCTTTATATGTTCGTAATCTTCTCAATTTGGGCTATCTACTGATATAAATTTCAAATTAATATTCCTTTTAGTTAAAAAGTTCATTTTTACTCTTAATTAAAACTGCTAATTAAACTTGCCAAATTATTTAATTTACTACCAAAATACCAGGAACAATGCTGACTATAGCTGGTGATGAAATTTACGCTGTAAGTTAGCTTTACTCGATTCAAAGATATTTCAAATATTAGATTTTTACTTTTCTGTTCGCGTGTTTCAAAACGTGAACAAACCGGAATATCTCTTAAAATAAACGTTTCGTGATATGATAAATACACTTTAAAATAATTTTTATGGTGAATTGTCACTGTGGGAAAGATTACAGGAAAATTCCTTAACGTTGACAACTACTCTCTCGAAATTTCTAAGTCCAGCATAAGCAAATTTATAATTGATCTATAGAATATTTTACTGCTGGGGATAGCTAGTGGGAGTGCTTTTGGTGAACTAAAAGGTACTTTACATTATGATGTCTGGACACGACAAAGTGAAGTAAGTAAGTAATGTTCGAGAATGTCGAACTAAAATACCTATTAATTTCATTCTAAAACTTGCTGATACACTAAAAATTTTTAACATTTTTGACAACATTGGATAATAGAGCCACTACTAATTTGTTGTTTTACCCAACCGCAGTGAAGCGATTGTTGACCTTTACTCTGACTTTAGTTTTAAACCTTCAATTTTCAGGACTGTGTCATCTATGTAGAGGGTAGCTGCAATTGTTTGTCTGTGTATCATTCGCAAATGGCCGAGAATACCTTTGCGTGCATTTGCAGTCTTTCGTACACGTGGACATGGGCGCCGGGAGGGGGGTGCACTTGCACCCCCCTGACATCCCGGGTCGCCCGTAAATTTGGACCGATAGGGGGTGGGGAGCACCAATTACGGCCCTGGTGCACCCCCCTGCATCCCGGGTGCACCCCCCTACATCCCGGGTCGCCGTGTGGGCAGTAGTAGAGCTAAAAAAGGTCGCCCGGAAATTTTCGGGCCGATAGGGGGGGGGGAGGCACCAACGCAGCCCTGGTGCACCCCCCCTAGAAGCAATCCTGCCGGCGCCCATGCACGTGGAATATGGATATAGCGCTCCGCACTGCCCATGAGCCACACTTTTGGTTACTATGTTTAAGAGTAATGTATCTTTGTCGTAATTACGTGGCTCGCCTGATATAACGTTGTCAGTTTCGGGTTGCCTGATTTTCTCATCAAACCAAGGTAAAATGCGAGCTTTTCTGCCATTGGACTGAATAGACCCAATAACAAAGTTCCCCATAGTTTGTTTTTCATAACATCTATAAGTTTTACAAGTTTCTGCTTAAACACATTTGCGATTATGCCATGTTGCTCAGACCGATTATAACCGGGAAAGAGGTTTTCATTGATTTCCTCCCACGCTGGATTGGACATGAATGTGATTAGCAGATCGGGAGGCTGTGTGGACGTACATGCGACATTGCGTCTTAGATTTTATGCAAAACTGAAAAATTTCAAAAGTACATTTCTTTTAAGGTGAGGGTGTGGAGGAGGATTGGGTGTGGTTTTTTGCTAACCAAATGTAGACAGTATTTTTCACTTATTTAAAGCATTCATATGCAAAGTTTCATTGAGGTCGGATTAAAACTAGATTTGTGTGTCATTACACCAACTTTTAAACCATTCTTAAATTTCAATTTAGAATTTCTTTGTTACTAATTGACCAGTCAGAATAGAGCCATACAAAGACATCATGGTATTATATCTAAAGTAGATTTTTATGATAGCAAATCTGCCACCTCACTGTGGACCAAAGGCTTTTGTGACAAATTTTTTATTATTGCAAGAGCTGCTATAATTTGATTCCTGTCTTTGTTCAGACCAGCACAGCCATCATATCCAGCTCACCATTGAATATTCGATAGTCCCTTTAAAGAAACATTCTGATTTAGTCAGGAATTGTTGTAACAATTTTAATTGTTGTGTTGATTCCGTAAAGAAATTATGAGTTTGGAAAAAACTGTTGGCACTATTCAGTGGCTGACGACCCGATCAAATTTAAAGAATGTGTAGAACGTGGTACATACATAGCATAACGACACATTTCCTTTATTCTTGCTTCTTGTAACATCCATATATATTTCCGATATCGTAAGATTGGCCCCTGCAATTGTTAGTGCTGGTGATGAGGAGTCCGTTCGACATGTCTTCTGACCCGTGTTAGAAAGGATGCACAAAAATCGTTAAAAGGATTGTCTGTTTTCTTCGACGAATCATATAATTATTTAAAGTTTGTCAGCATGGGAAATATCAGGTGTAGATTCGTCACTGAATACTTTTTGTTCTGGATGTTTTTGATAATAGACTTGGTAACTTGAGCTACTACAATTTTCAATTTTTGTGTCATTCTCGTAAGTCGGAAACAACAAATAGAACACGTAACGTTTTCCAGGATTTCCTTTTTGTATACGTGTAGACAAAAAAAAAAAATATTGAATTCGGCAGTTGCTTCTAATATCACAAAGTAATTACAGTGAAACCAATCAAAACAATACATCTATCGGTGGAAGTGTACTTGAGATGAGCGACATGAAAGACAAGAAGGCAGTAAGTTTCTCGTACAAACGCGCACTTTCTTCACTTTGCTTCCCTTCGGTATGTTCCCAACAATGTACATTGCCCTGCCAACGATTAGTACCCAGATCCTGCCTACACACAATTACCTACTTCTTTCACAAAAAGTTATCATGAAATAATAAACAGACTTGCGTGATTTTATTATACCAAAATATTCCTTTAAATGAGGGCATCCACCAGAGACAATCGGGAATGCGCACCAAATCCCAAAGGGACGCCACTCCGGGACATGCGACCCCGGACGATCGCCCCCTACGCACTTGGGAAAATAAGTCACTGCTTAGACGTGCTCTGTTCTTTGTCTGTATTGATCCTTTCAGTAAAAGATTTATAAATATACTCCTTTGACATAATTAATGTCTCATTCGACTGAGTAAGCACATTTTGCTCGGCAACTGAATCTAACCAACCTTTCCTAACATCTCAAACTGACTAGGGTATGTTCGATATAAAACGCTCCTTATAGTGTACTGCCCTTGAATGTCAGTTTAATTGCATCTTATAAGACAGTAGAAGCTCTTTTACTGTTCCGCCTATGAATTTTAACTCGGGCACATCTGATCCCTTAGACCTAAATGGAATGGGAACACACTTTTTCTGGTGTTGGCTTGGGGTGTTGAGAACTAGATGAAACGAGTAATTTATGACAACAAGCAGCAGTGGTGACACCATAAACAAATTTTGTGGTTTCAGCTGTGAATTTCAAACCATGGAGGTAACTGACAATTTAAGGCATTAGCTGAGGTTTTTGGTCGAAGTAGTGCAGAGTCGGTATCTTAAATGGCCCACAGTCATGCAAAAGACTGTCAGCTAAAACATTAGATAGGATTTTTTATTTTTTTACAAAGCAGAAAACCCTATAAGAGTTGATGTTGTAAATCAGATAGCACTGCAGAATGTGAAGAGAGCCAGACCGTGTGAGATGATGCTCAGCTATGGTAATATAGGACTTAGTTAAAGGTTGGGTAGCTAGAAAAGTCATTGTAAGAAAGAGTAAGTAAATATAAGTGATGTAATTGCAAGTAATGTATTAATTTTTTGCACTAAACATACAAAGAAAGAACCAAAAATAGCTGTTAAAATGGGACAGCATTTAAGTTCCTGCCATGAAAGTTTCATAAATACGGCACCAGAAATCATGTGGGATAAGTTTGCTATAAATATATCTGTGTTCCTTTGAGAGCTGAAAGCGAGCTATTAGACGATTGGTCTACTACAAATTGCCTTGTTACTTAGCCAAGAAGGGAACATGTTGGTAGAAGAGAATCCAGTAATCATAGAAGAAAGTATACAGTCATAAATGTAGGTGTCAATTGGTATATGAACATGGTTGACATAAAGTAACATATTAATTGAGAGGTAACAGCTGTGGGGAAAAAACTGTAAAAGAAATCATTGGTCAATACGGTAGTGTAAATTGCATAGTATCATATATATTATTTCTATAAGATTTTTTGTTGTTGTCACAAGCCATTATTTCTCTTCATACTTAATCGAAATCAACGAATGAGGCGTCATTTTAAAGCTTATCGTCTCCACTTTGGTCACATCACATTTTAAGAAAGGAATTTTTCGGAATTTGACCCTTAAAGGGCTAAAGTATCAATTATGTCATGATACATTTATTTCCCATCATATCTAACCGATACAGATAAATGAGTTATCATTTTAAAGATTAAGGTCTTCGCCGTGGTCACATTATATTTTAATAAAGGAATTTTTCGTAATTCGACCCTTAAAGGGCCAAAATACCATTATTTCTGTAATGTATTTTTTGTTGTTGTCTCGAGCTATTTATCTCCCTTGATATCTAACAGAAATCGAGAAATAAGGTATTATTTTAGAAATTAAGGTCTCCGCTTTGGTTAAAACATATTTTAAAAAAGAAATTCTTCGGAATTCGACCCTTAAAGGGCAAAAGTATTAATATTTCTACAACGCGTTTTTGTGTCACGAGCCGTTTATCTCCTTTGATATCAAACTGATATAGATAAATGAGGTATCTTATTAAAGATTAAGGTCTCCGCCGTTGTCGCATTATATTTTAAGAAAGGAATTTTTCGTAATTTGACCCTTAAAGGGCAAAAATGTTAATATTTCTAAATTGCGTTTTTTGTGTCTCGAACCATTTACCTCCCTAGATATCTAACCGAAATCGATAAATGAAGTAAGATTATGAAGATTAATGTCTCAGCTTTTGTGACATCATGTATTACGAAAGATTTTTTTTTAACCCTTAAAGGAAAAAAGTATCAATGATTCTACAACGCATTTTTATGTCACGAGCCATTTATCTCCATTAATATAGAACCGAAATAGATAAATGAAGTATCACTCTAAAGATTAAGGTCTCCGCTGTGGTCACATCATATTTTAAGAATGCTCTGAAATGGTAAAAATATCAGTATTTCTAAAATGAGTATTTGTGTCTCAAGTCATTTATCTCCCTTGATAATTAAAATAATAATAAATGAGGTATCATTTTAAAGACTGAAGTCATCGTAAGGTCTTCGGTTTCATTACACTATATTTTAAAAAAGGAATTTTAAAAAAAATTGTCCCTTATAGGGCAAAAGTATTAATAATTCTACAACGCATTTTTCTGTCACGAGCCATTTATCTCCCTTGATACCTAACCTAAATCGATAAATAAGGTATCGTTTTAAAGAATAGAGTACCAGACTTGGTCACATCACATTTTAAGAAAAAACTTTCTCCAAATTGAACCCTTAGGGGCAAAATATAACCATTTCTAAAACTGTTTTTTTTACTTCGCTTGACACAGTAATAGCCTCTGAGATTGGGGAATCCGCTTCTCCCTTTGGCTGAGTATCATTCCGTTGGGACGTGCATCACATGAAAAATAGGTAGCTGTCTCTCTCGTGAACAAGGAGTGAACGTTAAGTTTCCCACAATGAGGACTGCCGCGCTCAGCATCCAAGTCTGAATGCGCCTCAGAATATAACGGTGTCTTGTCACTTGCAGACAGTTCGTACCGCCTAGCCTAGGTCATTTAACTTCCGAATGTCTTATTCACCTCAGCAACTGTTTGTTTTACATTATATAAGGCCATTTCTTCATATAGATGTTTTTATATACCCACTCTAAATTGATATTATCTTATTAACCTTGGTGGTTAAGCACTTAACAATACATATAATGGCATTTTCGGAGAGAATCCGGAGCTATTTAATGGCCATTTATTGCCTCCCAATATTCTCAACACTAGGGTTTGGATATTTATGATCAAAAAATTCAAGAAATATCCAGGCAAAAATGACCTTAAAAAATTGGGTAAATATGACCTAAAAGAGACAAAACATGACCAACATTAAATTTATTATACATTAAAACATGATCAATTATACATCATTTATTTGTCGCTTCCATGTAGCCAGCATAATTTGCTTCCGTGGAATCATTGTACCATTGGGAAATTAATTTTTTTCTAAAGCTATTTTTCTTGTTCCTGTAAAATAGTAGATTACTAGAATTTTACTTTAAAAAATAGGAATGTGCTATAAATTTGTGTACATACCATTTTTAATTCTTGTTTGAGGCCAGCATTGCAGTATATCACCATATGAATCTTCAAGTTCTCGAAGAGGAATTTTCTCCAGTTGTCACTTAAAACTTTCATGTAGCATGAGAAGCTTCGTTCGACACCGCAAAATGTCACGAGAGCGTACCTAAACAGAGTCAGGTTGCTGCAATTTAATTGTAGGTCGTCTTCAGTTAAAACAGATTTACCACTATGTAAAATTTCATTAATTTCATAAATTGTTTTATATTCCGTACTCCCACACAACACTTTATCAAATTTGTTTTTCAGCAAACTAGCCACACAGCCTCCTGCTAGGCCTATCTCGGTTTCCAAACTTTTAACCACCGCCAAACTTTCGTTCAGTTCTAGACCAATTTCTTCAAGACGCGAAATTGCAGTTGTGATGCCTGAAAAACTTGCCATTATGGGGTGGAAGAGGGACGGAAGGTGTGTCTTCTTTAAATTTTGCCACTCTCATTGGAGCTTTGACAAAAAAATTTTTTACAGTTGATATTAACCTATCAACACGATGGTAATGTAGTCTTATTCCCTCGGCAATCCTATCTAATCCATGAGCGAGACAAGTTGGAAGGATACAACATCTTAAGATCTTTTCCAGCCTTTACCATTCACGGCGCAGCGTCAGTCACAAACAGGAAGACATTTTTTTTGTTAATGGCTTTTGGCTTCGAGGCCATACTGCCAACTCAAGTGTATTTCGAATCATCCAGTGTACTTCGGTTTCTTCATAGCTTCACATTGTATTATTTTCCAAGTGGCTCTAGACACAACACGCTGGACATGACATACAGACGACACATACACTAAACACCCATGCCCTCGGCCGGACTCGAACCGACGACCGGCACGTGGAGCTAACACACTAGCCCCTACGCTACCGAGGCCGGCAAAGACAAGTTCTTTCACCGTTCCATAAAAGTTTCATAGCGCTGTCGAAACGGACTGCAATTGCTGAGTGGTTTACTAACTCAAGAACTTGTATGTATCACCCGGCCTATCAGCAAGTAGGGTTCCAATGATAACATTTACAACGTATCTCGCACACGCATCAGTACTTTCATCCATTGATACCCATATCTTATTGTTGCCTATATTAGTTCTGATTGTCTGCAATAAATTTTCATAACAAGACGATAGTTTTTCCTCGATGTTGATTCGGTTGGCATCGTCTGTGTTGTGTATTTATCCAAGTAGGATTTGAAATGTTCATTGTTTACTTTATTAAGTGGGACGTTGGCTGATCATTTCACAGAGTTTTTTTGAAAAAAAAATTGACAATTTGGAAGATGTCAAAGTTGTAGATATATATATAAAAAAGTTGCTGTTTGTTTTGTCAAGTTGAATGCCGTGATAGATTATTCTTGTGTCTTGATATATTGCTGCCGCACATGAAATCGCTTTGTTGCAGTCACATTAGTTTCACGGAAATTACAGAAGAGAACTCTTTCATCTGTACTAAAATACTCCTCTCCAAATTCCTTTACTTAACTCCGTAATTTGCACTTTCAGAAAATTTTGTTTTCGGCATGGCGGTACTCACTGATCCATTGCAGATTTAACTCTGGCTGAGAATTATTTTCAAAAGTATTGCTGACAGTGTGGATGGCCGAAGGCTTTGTGCTTTTTTCGACGCGTAGAGTCGGGTGTGCGGGGAATGTCTGACCTTGGTAGGAAGGAATTTCCCGTTAAGCAGCGGTTTGTCCGTACTTAAGATCATAGGAAGACTAGTTGACTAAATTTGAAAAACAGGTTAATAATTTACCTTAGTATCTCTATTTCTCAAAAAACGAACTATTTTTTTTAAATCTATCATTTACATTATGTATTTTGCATTTAAGGAAAAAAAAAATTAAATTAAATTTGCCGCGATAACGCTCAAACTGTCAGGGCGTCTTGAATGACATCACACCTCACGAACCTAAACAAAACAATCGTGTATGTATATGGCAGGTGACAAGTGTTCTTTCGTTAAACATGAATTCCTCGTTTTATAAGTACTGTGCAGTGCCTAGGTGTAAAAGTACAACAATAAAAACGCCTAACAAGTTATTTATATATGTTCCAAACAATGAACAAATACGGAAAAAGTGGTTAAAACTTGCAAGGAGGGAGGATGCTCACAGGTTATATGCAGATTCAAGTATCTATTTTTGTGAAGATGATTCTGATGTAAGTGTTTGTGCACAATGTATTACTAAATTTAAATCAAAACTGATGAATTTTGCAGAGCCACTACTTTTAAAGTACTGACAATATGTGTTAAAGTATCGAGATAGAAGAATACTCTATAAACTATATAAGAATCAAGTGGCTGTAATAAAAGTAGAGAATCACGAGAGACATGCATCGGTTAAAAAGGGTGTGAGACAAGGTTGTAGTCTATCCCCGTTAATATTCAACTTGTATGTAGAAGAAGCAATGAAGAAAGTCAAAGAAAAATTTCCATGCGGCATAAGTTTTCAGGGAGAAAAAATCAGTATGCTACGATTTGCTGATGACATTGTCTTGTTAGCAGAGAGGGCTGAGGATATTGAGAAGTTATTGAATGGCATGAACAAAATACTGAAGGAAGATTTCGGACTGAATATAAATCAAAGTAAGACAAAAGTGATGAAATGTAGCAGAAATGATACCAATAGTAGCAGATTAAATATAAAATCGGATCGGATGCTATAGGAGAAGTGAGTGAGTTCTGTTACTTGGGAAGCAAAATTACAACCGATGGCCGAAGCAGGAATGATGTTAAAAGCAGAATAGCGCTAGCAAAAAGAGCCTTCATGAAAAAGAGAAACCTTTTAGTTTCAAATATTGATCTAGGAATTAGAAAGAACTTTTTAAAACTCTATGTGTGGAGCACAGCACTTTACGGTAGCGAAACATGGACTTTAGGAATACCGGAAAGAAAGAAACTTGAAGCATTTGAAATGTGGTGCTACAGAAGAATGCTAAAAATTAGGTGGACAGACAAAGTAAGAAATGAACGAGTTTTGGAAATGATGGATGAGAAAAGAAGTTTATGGAAGAAGCTTACAGGAAGAAGAGACAGGCTTTTAGGTCATATTTTGAGACATGCTGGATTGGTTAATTTGTTAGTAGAGGGAACAGTCGAAGGTAAGAACTGTAGAGGTAGACAGAGATTAGAATATATGAAGCAGATAATTGAGGACGTGGGTTGTAAGGGGTATGTAGAAACGAAAAGGTTAGCACAGGATAGGAAGGGATGGAGGATTGCATCAAACCAGTCTAAAGACTGACGACAGCAAAAAAAAAAAAAACCTGTTTTTGTTCATTGCAGATGTATCTTACGATTTATTGTTGCAGAGAAAACTGCATTCCACAGCCTTATGAAACGTAAAGAAGTAGTAACGACACAGGTAAGAATACGAAATATTCATTTTGACAGGCTTATTGCACAGACATTTTTATATACGTATCGATTATGTGTTGTAGATACTGAGATAATGTGTTAATATCCTCATTGGGGCCAGCGTCTTATGGCGAAGATGATGGTTATGGGGCAATGTTTCTGCTCACCAGCTACACTCCGTGTTAAAGTGAAAATACATTCTGGACCAAGCTGTAAAATTATGCATTCATGACAGTGGTGAATATATATTTTCGATTCGTACGAAAATAAAGCCAGTTATCTAAGTTGTTTTGTTATATTGCGTTGGTAATCGTATTCTCAGATGAACAATGTATGTTACAATCGCTGCAATGTTCAATTGTTGGTTGCGGCATATAACAACGTCACTGAAGCTATTTGTGGGATTATAACTTACGTTATTTCTAAAAATCTGTGTTACTCGTTTTTCCTGGCAATATCTTATTTGGTGATGAATGCCGAGAAACGTTTCTAACAATATTTCGGGCCGATTTTGACGTATGAGACATAGTAACATACCTGCTACTGAAAGGTAAGCTATATCTCTAATGATAAATTCATTTCCCGATGATGGGGTCAGGACTGTGCCTTTTTTAGGTTAGGGGCTGCTGGTGAAGGGGCAGAAATAGATTATCAAAGTGATACTGATTGCAGATTCGCGATGGGGAAAGTCACAGATATTAAAGAAATAGATGAAATGGCTGAAACAATAACTGACTGCGGTAAAAGTGGGAAAGAGGAGATAAATTCTGAAAATGTAAAGCCAATAGTAAGGGTGTTAATGGTAAACTGTAGAAGTATAATGAACAAAGTAATCGAATTTGCAAACTTAATAGAGATGCATGAACCACAAATAATAATTGGGGTAGAGAGTTGGTTAAAAGAAGAAGTACTAGACAGTGAGGTTTTTCCTGATGGTTACAGAGTGTACCGCAGAGATAGAGGAGCAATTGGTGGAGGAGTCTTCATACTAGTTAGCAAAAACTACCATAGTTCACTGGCATTCATAGACCAAGACCATGAGTTACTTGGGGTAGATTTCTGGGGTAATAAAAAAGAAAAAATCAGAGTGTTGGCTGTTTACCGCAGTGGAAGAATGACAGAAGAGGATGAGGCTCTTGGGGAGAAATTAAATTCATACTCAGATTTCAGAGGTGAGAATAGAATGATCATCATCGGCGGAGATTTAAATTTACCAGGTGTAAACTGGGAAGGGAATAAGATAAATAACACAAGGGAACAAAGATTTGCAAATATCTTAATAAGGGAAGGAGGATTTACACAAGTGGTTGAGCAAAACACTAGGGGACAAAATATTTTGGATATATTTCTAATTAAGCCCGATGAAAACCTTTTGAGGTATCAAGTAACTGAAGGAATAAGTGATCATGAAGCAGTTCTGATGGATATTAGAGGATTCAGTAAACCAGCAGCCAAAATTGAAGGGGGAAATAGGTACAATTATAAAAAGGCACAGGTTTCAAATTTGAGGAGATATTTCAGAGAACAATTCAGCAAATGGAAGGAAGGCTCAGGTACAGTAGAGTCAAGGTGGGAAGAGTTCAAGGAGATAATAAGAAAGGGGGAAGAAAAATTTATTCCAAAGCAAAAAATAAAGAGAAGTAGAGATCCTATGTACTATAATAGGGAAGTGAGGAGGTTAAAGAGGTTGGTAAGAAAAGAACATAACAGAGTTAAGAGACAGCAGGGTAGTAGGGAATATTTAAAACAACTAAACAAGGACTTAATAACAGCAAAGAAAATGGCTAAAGATGGGTTTATGAAGAGAATTGTCAGTGCAGGGGGACCATTGACTGATACATCTAGAAATTTCTATGGCTATATCAGGAAACTGAGGGGAAGGGAGGATGTAGAGACACTTATAGATAAGGATGGAGAAGAAGTTACTGACGATTTGAAAAAGGCAGAGATTTTAAGTAACTGGTTCAGAGAAAGCATTAGGGACAATGAATCAGAAACAGGAGGGTCTAATTCGGAGAACGAGCTTAACAATACAATTAGAAATGACGATAGTAAAAAATTTGATATCCATCCTGAGGAAATCATGAAGGAAATAAGAAAGCTGAAAAAACATAAAGGGGCTGGTGAAGATAATATTACTACAGATATCTTAAAGATAGCCGGATGTGACATTGTACCTTATCTTGAAATATTATTTAAATTGAGTCTAGACACTTGCTGCTTACCACAGGACTGGAAAAGTGCAATAGTAGTACCGGTACATAAGGGAGGGGTGAGAAATAGAGTTGAGAATTACAGGCCAATCAGTTTGACATCAGTGGTAGGTAAATTAATCGGAAAGATTGATATGCAACCACATCAGAAATATATGTGAGGAACGTAATTGGTTTTCAAGCAGGCAACATGGTTTCAGGCAAGGATATTCATGCGAATCTCAGTTGGTGGGATATATGCAAGATATTTCAGATGAAATGGACAAGGGAGGCCAAATTGATAGTGTAGCACTAGATCTGTCTAAGGCGTTTGACAGAGTAAGCCATAAAATGGTAGTAAATAAGGTAAAAACCATTGGAGTGGATAAGAAAGTCATTTGCTGGGTAGAAGAATTTTTAAAAGGTAGAAAACAGAAAGTTAGGGTAGGAAATGTAGTATCAAAAGAAGTGGAAGTAAAAATGGGTGTGCCACAGGGTAGCGTATTGGGACCATTGCTATTCATTATTCTAATGAATAATTGTGTTGACTGTTTACTATCTGAAATTAGATTGTTTGCAGATGACATAATGCTGTATAAAAGAATCAAAACGATAGAGGATTGTAAACAGTTGCAGGGTGATCTGGACAGGATATCTAATTGGGTTGATAAACGTGGAATGAAGATAAATGCAAAGAAGAGTCAGCTTATTAGATACACAAATAAAAAACAAAAGGTTAATTATGAATATAAGGTGGGGAAAGAATTGCTTGCTGAAGACTTGAAATGCAAATATCTTGGAATTACTTTTGATAACAAACTTAACTGGGCAGGACACATAGGACAGGTGGTAGGAAAAGGTTTCAAAGTTCTGCACTTGTTGGAGAGAGTGATGAGGGGATGTACGAGAGAAGTCAAGGAATTGGGTTACAAAACTTTGGTCAGACCATTGCTCGAATATGGTAGTGTAGTATGGGACCCTCATTTTACGTATCAAATACAGGAGTTGGAGAGGGTGCAAAGAAGGGCTGCTAGATTTGTTTCTGGAAATTATCGCAGAATGCAATCAGTGACGGATATGATAAAGGAGCTGGAATGGGATTCATTGCAAGACAGGAGGAGGATGAGGAGGGTCATGGGAGTGTACAGGGCATATACTGGTGATGAGGCATGGAAAGATATTGCAATAGGTATGAAAAGTAGTGCATGGAAGGGAAAAGATGACCATGACCACAAGCTGGCACTCGATTTCAGGCACAAGGGTGTGGGAAGATTTTCTTTTTTAGGTAAGGGTGTCAGGGATTGGAATGAGTTACCAAGAGAAACGATGAATAATTTACCGAAAACTTTGAAGGAATTTAAAGATAAAATTTGTAGAGGGCAAATGTAGGTTGGTGCAGGATAGGGGGAAGATAGCTGTGTAGGGAAATTGCCACCGGAGCCTGTGCTCCATTGCAATTAAATTAAATTAATTAAAATTCTACAGTACGTGGTCTATAATTTTACATATAACGTTTTATGAAATAATGTCTTTAGGAATGTGTGTAGTATTTCGCTCAGGTCTTCCTTTAGCTATTTAACACTTCACAAATGTAACCTCATACCAGTATCATTTAATTTATAAAACGTATGTCTTTACAAAATTGAAATAATGCTATTTATGCCTATAATGTATAATTGACACTTGTGTATACTTGCATCGAAGTTTTAATATTGCGGAATTCCGATGAGCAAAAGTGGATGTTTGACGTGAAAAATCTGCGAAGTGCTACGGCGTAAATTTTGTGCTAATTGCAACTGTTTGCTTTGCTAAATCCTGGTTCCATAACGAATTAAACTTGTCTTTCTGCGTATAACTGAGAATAACTGTATTAACGTGACAAAAGTTTCTACAAACCAATTATTTACCAAGTAACCTGTTCTGTTGCACGAAAATGTCAATAACAACTTTGGCGTCTCGGGAGGTGTGACGTAATGCTTTATCATTGGCATTCGCGTGGGTGAATGCCTGATTTTGCCGAATTTATTTTCTAAAAATAATACTAATCTTTATCTTTTACAATAAATAATTTAGTTTTTTCTTATCTCCTTAGCATGATTAATCACTAAAAACTGCTATGCGTCCGATTTATTCTTAGTGGACACAAGCCAATTGGTTCCTCTCAACTCAACGGTGGGTCACTGCAGTGAACTCAACTCCCGCGTTACCGTTGCAAGTGAGACATTGATTGACGCGGATCGACATAGGCATCCTGCATTGTCGAGATCAAAAGGCGGAACATTAACGTTTAAAGAGTGACAATAATTTATATCTTTAATTCTTGAATGGTGAATCTGACCAATTTTGTTTCTTTCACCAATGTATAACAGGCGTACATTTCTGTGAAAATCTTAATTTCTTCTCATATTTTTTTATTTTTTATTTTTATATCCTGGTACTTAATAGCCCAGCACCTAGTTTCTATTCTAGGCCCATATTTCCAATATATTACAAGAGGTATATGAGATAAAATTATAGTTTGCAAATAATAGCTAAATATTGTTCAGGATGTAAAACTAGTTTGTAACGCATAAACTTATCAAATTTCACAGAAATTAGTTACATAATTAAATTAACAATGTGTAAGTATAAATTTGATATGTGTTAGTGTTCTTATTTTTGATATATACATATATAGTGTAAATTTGTAATTTTAATAACATACGTTCACACACAGATACTACTATATATAATTAAACAAAGAAACATTCACATACACAAATCACTTACTGCACTGTTGTCTCACTGTTTCTCACTTTGTATTTTTACGACACTTTTACACATTTAATCCCGGCACAGCCACTTCGGAGTAACTTACCTCCCTCAGGAGATGACTTCTGGAAATAGAGGTGTCCTCCTTCGACCCATCGGGAGTTTCTTTCTTCGGGAATTATCACTGCTCGGTCGCTGGTCGCTGTCGGTTGAAACGGTTTCTAAGTGCCAAGAACCTTTCTTTGGCTGCTTGTGAGGCCAGATTGCAAGCTGAATCAAGAAAGTACCACAATTCCTGGTCACGCAATATGTCAAAAATGCGCCTATCCTATAATATTTGCTGATACGGGGTT
Organism: Vandiemenella viatica; assembly: GCA_031002005.1. Classification (NCBI taxonomy): domain Eukaryota; kingdom Metazoa; phylum Arthropoda; class Insecta; order Orthoptera; family Morabidae; genus Vandiemenella; species Vandiemenella viatica. Next base: position 171,676,319 of record JARYHS010012519.1, on the reverse strand, counting down.
CTTTGTTCCGCTGTTGAAATACACTCCCATACAACATGTTCAGGAGTGCCCTCGTTTCCGCAATCACAGCTACCATTGTCCACTATTCCTCTTCTTTGCAATTCACTGTTGTAAGGGCCATGACCCGTTATGTAATGTACCAGCCCAGGCGATGGGAGTAGATGCGACATTTTGAGTCTTTCACAGACACTTGGAAACATATCATACGTCCTTCTTCCTGTTGTGCTAACATTCCACCTTTGCTGCGATTCTTCCAATAACAATTTGTTTATTTCTGCAGCTGTTGTTGCTGGTGCTCCCGTGATTCTCTCTACCTATTCCGGATTCCCTTTCCTGAGCCAGTATAATGCTCCCCGCTTGCGAACTTCCAAGTCCAGTGGCCACACCCCCAGTGCTACGGTAAGGGCATCAGTTGCTGTTGTTTTATAAGCACCACTCAGCCTGATTAGAATACTTCGTTGTGTCCTCCTCAAAAGTTTGCTGGGTTTTGCTTTCCTGAGGTGTTTCGCCCAGACGCTGGCTGCATACCCTACAATTGATGTTAATATTTTATTGTGGTATATTCGAATAACAAGCGGTGGAAGTTGGAAATGCCTTTGCCCCATACTGACTAGGTTATTCATGACTGAGGTGGCTCTCCCACATGCTTCCTCTATATGGGCCATAAAATTGAAGCTTTCGTCTAATTTCACATCAAGGTATCGACTGAAGGGACTTCTTCTTATTGTAACTCCGTCTATTTTAATGGTTGGATTGCTCTGTAATCTACCTTTCAGTAACATATAACAGTTTTTTTGAGGTGCTAATCTTAGTTTGACTTGTCTGCACCATCGACTGAGTTCACGCAGAACCTTTGCGCTTTTAGCCTCAATTTCGGCTCTGGTTTTACCCTCTATAATTAAGAACAGGTCATCTGCAAAGGCAACAAGTCCCAGGAGTTCCGACATTCTTTGCAGCCTTGCCATTCCCGGTTCAAGCCCAATGTTCCAAAATATCGAACCAAAAATGGATCCCTGTGGGCAACCCTTTGTTAGCTTTTTATCAATGGATAATTCAGGATACCTAAGTTTAACATATCTGTTCTTACAATAATCTTTAAAGGAGTTATACAAGTTCTTTGGACAATTAAGTTCCTTAAGCCTTGCAAAAAGTGCAGGCCACTATAGATTATCAAATGCCCCGGATATATCGACAAGAATCCCTATAACGTAATTCTGATTTGAGTTCTGTATCAGATTCATTGTCTGGTCGATTGCATCCTCTGTAGATCTCCCCGCTCTGAATCCATATTGCTTTGGATTTATCCCTTCCTTCTACCAATGTTCTTGTAACCTCTTGCACAGCACCTTTTCTTGTATTTTTCCCAGCACGTTTAGCAAGCAGATGGTTCAATATGATTTAGGCAATTTTGGATCTTTATCATCTCCCTTCTTGATGATAATATCTCACTCTGCTTCAGATGTTTGGTACTCTTCCCTGCATGCATTATAGAGCTTACAACAATGTGGGCACTACCAATTCTTGTACTAACTTCAGCTGGAATACCATCCGGACCCGGAGCTTTATTCCTGGACAAGGCAGTTATTGTTTGTACTACCTCCAAGATGCTAATATCTGGAGTGTCGGTGGTACTTTGCCTATGTTGGTCAATTTCCAGACGGAGCGCTGCTGTGGCTCCATGCTCGTCCATTTCCAATCTTTAATTTGTCTGTATCTTTCCAGGAGCTGTCCTCTAAACATTGGAGATGAGGCAACGTTGGTAATCTTTTCTTGCTTTGTGCATCCTTTGTCGTAGTCTTTGCAGTCTATCTGTCCAAGGTCTGTCAACTGTGCCAATGATTCTCTTTAGAGGAATAGATCTCCTCATTGATATTTGGAGTGCCCGGTAAGGTCTTGCGGCTCGATCTACATCATTATCATGTAATAGGATTTCCTGTTGTGCAAAACTTTCCCTCAGCCTGTTCCAGTCTGCCTGTCGGATGTTGTAATGTACCTTGGAAATCTGCGCCTCCGATGTGTCAAAATCGTTCCTCCCTCTGACCAACTCAAAAGTAATGACATTGTGATCGCTGGTAGTTAAAAATTCTAAAACGTTCCAATTCCTCAATAAGTTCCCACATCGCAGATTGGTCAATGTTACATCGATGTTTGACCTAGCTCCTGCTCGGTTGCTATATGTGTAGGGTTTATGTGGTAGATTTCTTACTTCTAGATTCAGTTCACTAATAGCTTCCACTAAAAGCTCGCCTCTCGTATTTGTCTCCCCGCTGTGCCAGAGTTCGGATCTAGCATTGGCGTCAGCCATTATCACTATTGGTCTGTTTTCTAGGGCAGTGCACACTTCTCTTATTTTCCCAATGTATGGTTCAATGGGATCGCTATATTGAAAATACATGTAGACGAGAATTACACTACCCCAGTCAGCAATGAGCTCCACACATGTCGTATGTTCATCACAGAACTGCACTGTCTTAGTTACAGTAACTTGTCTGGATAGCACTACTATTGCTGTCATAGGGTTTCTACCTGTTGAGATTATTTGTGACGATGCCGGCATGTAAGGAATCTTTCCGAAGCATGAATGTGTCTCTTGAAGGCATATGACATCCCATTTATGTTCCTCTGACAGCTTCCTCACCTCATGCAAAACCAACTTGCTTCTCCTGGCGTTTAGTTGTGCAATTCGTAGCTTACAAGACATTTTGTGTTTTATGGATGTCTGGTGTGGACGTTGCACTGTGGCCACGGGAGTTTTGAATCGAAAAACTATACGCCCATGAGTTAATACGTACTGTTTATATATTTGATCGGGATCAAAAGTTTCATTCCTTCTTTCGAAGACTTTATGCACAAGAGAGAGAAGCTGAGAAGTCTCTGTAGAAAGATTGATGGATTTTAGATGTATACGATCAATCGCTTCTAGCTGAGGGAAGGTTACATATTTACCGGCCGGATGCGCTATTCGAGTTAGATGCCTCAGCGCCACATTGAGATTCGGAGCCTCCTCCAGTCGACCAAGTTTTAAATTAGTTTAAAAATCACTGAATATTGTTTTAGGGTTTATAGAAACTGCGTCTGTCTGATATGTTTCCAAAATTCAGCGGTTGTTCCACCAATTTTGTACTCGCTACAGGTCGTGAGTAATTTTCAACCCCATTTGGTCTGTCAGTCTTCCAACCCAGACCAATCCTTTTTACATAAGGATTCCGGGTATGACTGGCGGAACTCGAAGAGATTTCGTTAATCTGTAATGAGTGGTCATCCGTCTGCGTTCCAACATCTTGTTTCTTAGGATTCTTCTCCATTTTTAGTTTCTCTCTGAAGCAGGCAGCCCTTTTTGCATTTTTTTGTTTGTCTTGAAGGAGGTTTTCCTTTCGTTTTGGTGGTCTGATTCCCAATTACATCCTCAACTAATTTCCTAATTACATTTGCCAGTTGAGAGTGTATGTCGTTTCCCATATCTATTCCTTGTAGTAAACTATCCATAAAGTCCTGTTTACAGCTCGTTGTAGGAGTATTGGGTAGGTAAGACACTCTTTGCCCTTCTTGTTGCAGCTTTTGCCCCGTCTGTTACACGGTATGCATATTGAAGGTTGAGAACTTTTGTTGCACTGGTCCCTTTGGTGGTTTTCTTCTCCACAGTGTGAACAAGAACTATTGTTCTTCTTACAATGCTTACTGACGTGTCCTAAATCCAAACATTGATTGCATTTTGGAACGACAACGTAGTCTTTCACTATTATAGCAGAAAATTCTATGAAGACTTTCTTTTGCTGCAATAGAAGTTTCCTAACAGAAGGACTCACCTCCACAACATGATGAACTGTTGCTCTTTCTCTAGGTCCAGTTTTAAATTTTGGTTGAAAACCTTCTATAAATTGTCCTTTCTCTATTTTATCCTCAAGGTTTTGCTGGTAGATAGCATCAGCAAGGTTGTCTACATGAATTGTTTTTGGTATGTCGTAAAAAATCATGAGTGGCCTTCGTTTTCTAGAGAGTTCGCATCGCATCTTTTCAGCCAGTTCCTTGTTATTTAGAATTTTTTGCGAATCCTCAGGAGATTCTGTTTCCACTATAATGGCATTGTTAGTTGTGCGAATTCTGTTGATTCTAATATTATTCCTCCCAGGTTTTATGATTTTTGTAACTTGTTCAGCCACTTGATTCGGGTTCTCCCCCCCCCCCTTTGGAAGTAATGAAAACCGCACTTTTTGTGGACTGAGTGATTTTGGGATTCACACCGGTCGATCCTCCAGATTTCGTCATTGCAGCATAGCTGGGGACTATTTCTCCTATATTTTGTTTGAGTTGCTCATTTTCTTTTTTGAGTGTTTCATTTTCTTTTCCTAGCTGAGACAACTGGCCCTCTAAGAAGGCGATGTTTATTGCCCAGCAGGCTAGCTTATCTTTTATTTCTCTAACTCTAACTTCAGTGAGTTTTTGGCCGCAAATATCGTTTAGATGCTTGACTAATTCCACATACTCGTTTTCGGTTTTTCCACTACACTGGTTTAAAACCCTGTCAGAGTTTTCTTCTGGCGACCCCATGTTGGCAGCAGCAGAAAATTTTTTTACTGTCGTGACTCACCGCAGCTGATCGCCGGCATCAGGTGTCCGGCGCTGAATCGGCAGAGCACCGCTGGCAGGTCGCGAGAAGCCGACTCAGCTCGACGACAGCGCTCGCGGCGAAGAACTGTTCACACGTCAGCCACATAGAAATCAATCAATTATCAGACGATAAACACTCAACGTTTCGAAAAGGCTTTATGTCCCTTCGTGTACAGGTCTTAGAACACTTTCTTAAACTATCTGTTTTATACCAAACACTTAAAGTTTCGTTTTTCCACAAGTATCGCGATCAAAAGCGAGAGCGACCCGACTGGCGACACGATGCGGCGGCCATGTCCCAGTCCGCGTCGGACTTCTATTAAAAATTACAAGATATTTCTTCAAAATATAACCATAAATTTTATTGTAATATGACATAAATTAGGGAAGTGGCCCGAATATGCACTTATGTGCTATATAAAATACATGTGAGACATTGATTGATGCGGCTCGACACAGGCATGCTACTGCTGCATAGTCGAATTTAAAAATCGGGCGGAACATTAACGTTTAGAGAGTGACAATAATTTATAACTTTAATTCTTTACTGGTGAATTCTGAACAATTTAGTGACAATCAGTTTCATTCCTTTCTCCAATATATAACAGTAGTATATTTCTTTGAATAATTATCTTAATTTCTTTTCATCTGTAACTTCTATCAAAAAATTACCAAATTTTTCCTCAAAATATGACCATAAAAATTGTTGAAATATGACCAGAATTAGGAAAATGACCCGAATATGCATTTATAGGCTATATAAAATACATTTAAATACAATCAGAAACGTTGAATCAGTGTTTAATTCAGCATTTCAGCTCAAAAAGAAGGCAGGAAAGAAATATGACTTTTCCTAAAGATCTGAATCCCACTCATCACCAATGTGTACACTCCCAGAGCTCATTTGCTTCCTATATTTCAAAGATGTCCAACAGGTCTCTTGTGTCATATCATTTATAAACTGTGTTCTCTTGTCCTTGTATTTCATACTCGTAATAAGGGTACGATACTACTACATCATGCTCAAGGAATGCAAGGTATTTTAATCGATATAGATGAATAGTTAGTTGGGTTTTCATTAAATGAAAACATAATCTATTGATAAATGATACAGATTTATTGAATCTTTAAAATACATTTTTATGTAGCATAATAATATATCATTCAGTACTTATGGTTTTGTTTCATGTGCATCACATATACTGATCTCTTCTGATCTATTTTATATGATACAGTATTTACACAATATACACGAATTTCTCTGTCTCATATGTATACTGATACTATAGCTAAATTACAATGCACTGATGAAGAAACTTCCAATTCTTTGTACAGGCCGCAAATACATGTAGAGTTTCACTGTTTGAGGTTATTCCTCTTTAGCTTATTCCAGCCCCTAACTCCATTGTCTGTAACTGCTCATTTCCTTATGCCTAAAATCATTACGATTTTATGGTCATAGTGTCTTCCCTTACACATACTGCTCCCAATTAAAAATTCATTAATCGACAATGACACGATAAACATTCATGGATATCAATTTTTGATTTTTTTTTCTGAAACTTCTCAACTTTCTGAATTTACATCAAAACGATCATATCCTATTTCACTCATTCACTTCAAATTATCTAAGAATCTGTCAAAATCCAATCCGTAATTTTTGTGCGAATCGATGGGACATTTTAAATTTCTCAGCTTTCGAATACCGCATTTTACCCCGGAACTAGGCGCTGTACATCATTCAAATAGCCACTAAAATCCTACCCGCAATTTATGCGTGAATTCCGTTCATCGAAACAGACAGACACAAAACTTAAAAACAGTCGATTTTTTTCTGTGGGTCTTACTAATTCTCTTATAAACTGTATATTTCTTCAATCAAGACACGAGAAAGCAAATTTAAGGACATGAATACCACAGTGTAATGAAGCCCTTGGTAGAACGACATTGGAAAAATTTCAATAAGACAGGGACCTTACCCAACTCCAATGCGGAAATGTGCATACATATAGAACATGTCAGCGAATACAAGTTACTTGTGGACAAATTAATATCCAAGCTGTGTGGAAAACAACAAACATTTTGATCTGATGATGTCGAAAATTCTGTGTAATATACAAATGTCAATTAAATCATTTCAAACCTATAGTAGCTCTATAGTAACATAAACCACACGGAAAGGCCCTAAGTTTACTGAGACTGAGGACGGATACCGTTGCGAAATTCCGCACCTGCTAGTGAATACAAACAAATTCTTTTGTTTCCGTTCCATCCGGCTTTCTATATTATTCGTCAACCTCATTCACATGACACGGTGAGTCATTTTCTACAGGGCGTTTCATTTATGACGCATCCGCGCACACGGAAATAATCGCCCGGGTCAGCGCCGGCTCGCTTGCCGGTAAATCACACCGCGCATCGCCCGTGCTCAGGAACGCCTCTTTATTGCGCTGATTTCATACCTTATAGCACATGCTGGAAATGTTGGCCATCAGCTTCAATACACGCTTCACATATTCTAAGGATGTTTTGGCTAACTCGCTGCAGTGTTTGTAAGGAAATATGATTAATTTTAGTTATTATGTTTTCCTTAAGTTCCTCTTCCGTACGGGGATTTAAATCGTAAACACGCTCTTTTAGGTAACCCCACAAAAAGAAATCACAAGGTGTCATGTCTGGAGAACGCGGAGGCCACAATCAACGACTGACAATTTGATTCTCATTGTAAACACGCTTTAAAGTACGCATAGAATTTTCGGCTGTATGGGGCGTTGCACTGTCTTGTTGACACTCTTTCGCTCGTCTCATGTAACCTTGATAAGGCTTTGCCCCTGTAAGCTCGTCGGATTTCAGTATGGAGGAGTAGTAATTCATACTCACTACCCATTTCTTCGCACTCTTGTTTGAAGAATCTTTGCTGGAGGGGACGACTTTCTCATGTAACAATCTGCAAAGCTTAATCAAGAAATTCCTTTAAAGCAGATGAAATTTTATTTGTTACAGGGGCATATCGATGGAAAATGCAATAATCTCTGTAACATTCAGATCCCATTTTTTTAAATTTTTATACAGGGCTTTTTATTTTTCCTACTATTGCTGCAACATCTTCGCTACATACGTCAATACATTTTTTCCCCATCCAAAGTTATGTTTATTTATGAAAACAATTTATGACTTTAAATATTTCTTCCTCGGATGTATTGGTTTCCACAGGTGCGCAAAACAGCAAATCTTATATGATAGATGTACCGAAGGTAGACCTCACGAATAATAGACTAGCAACATTTGGACTTTGATCGATTTGCATTCAATCCATGTATGAGTTCATTTTCAATGTGGTCAGTCATATTGTGAATCTGATCACACAGTGTTGTTTGAACATTGCACTGCTGCAACTTTCTTTGTTGCTTCTTCTCCAAGTGTGCGGTCAACGGTTTCTATCAGCTATAGTTTAATTAAATTCATTGAAATTGAACATGGTTTTTCCGATCGAGATATTCTGTAAATTAGGAGAAAAGATACTTCAGTAGCATTTTCACTGTGTTTTTCCAAATTTATGCAAATTGCACACTGTGGCTTTATTCATCTCTTTTAGTGTGTGCGTGTTTTTATTTTAAATTATGTATTTTTCCTTTAGATTTTAGTGCTTTGTATCAAAGGTGTCTTTAGAACTTTGCTGGTACCGGAAAATTATTTATTAATACATTTTTTTTTTTTTTACAAATAACGCATAAGCCATCTGGTTCCTTGGTCCCAACCAGTATAAATCCGGACAAATGAGAGTGACTGCATCTTGTTTTTTTGAAGATTTTGGCCCTTCATTCTCTCTTCTATCTCTTGTTGGTTTTCATACCATGTTATCTAATATTGGTTAAGCTACTGGTTAGTACTTGTTTAAAATTACTTTTTCATAATTAATGTACCTATACTCTTTTTAATTTGGTAAATTTTAAATTCAATTTAAAAACGTACCCACAGACGTTTTATGAATGTAAAAAAATCATACAAAACAACCACAACACTATGGAATATATATATATATATTTTTAACTCTAGTCCATTTTCATTATAGCCATTACTTTTGATACTGAAATATCATGTGATAGCGGTTCACTCCTTAACGAATTGTCCATGGCAAACTAAAAAATAATAAAATTTTAAATACCAATATGGAAACAACTTTATAACAAATAAAATAATTATTTGCAGCTTCATGTTATTAACTATTGTTAAATTCCAATCAAAATAGTGGTAGCCACACGTATTTTCGTAAAAGCATTTTAATATAATTAAAATTGCGACAGAGCACACATGCGGCATTGTCCCTACTCTCCCACATTCCTACATGCGGTAGTCCACGGGATTTTTTTTGGTAAAGTATTGCAGTAGCTATGATTTCATACAGCTCTAGTTAAAACAGGTTGGTTGCAACAGCAAGAGAAACAAATTCAAACGTTGGAATGTGGCGATGCAGAAGCCAATGCCCAGGAAAGCAGGTCAGGAGTCAGCAAGAATACACTGAAACACGACGTCATTGGCAAAGGATGGGAGAGTTGCGGAGGTCGCGATTGGTCGAAAAGCCTCCCTACCACCGGAGGATAGTGGGAGACTGGAGATCAAAACCGGGGTGCACGAAGGAGAGAGCAACTAAACTGGTCGATCAAGTTGTCCCATGGCTCAAGGCTCCTCTTGTTCTCGATGAGGAGATCGGCCATGGCATGTTCGGTTAGCCGTCTAAATCAGCAGCAGCAGTGATAGAAGCAGCTAGAAGCATACACCATCATCTTTAAACCCAACAGGTGGGATGAAACCATTTGGGGACATGTAATGGGGATATCAGGCATTAGAAGCAAGTTGTAATTGTCTTAAACATTTGACTGCTCAAGAAGTCTATGGAGGATTACCTGTGTATAAAGAAAGGTGTATATACGGTGCTAGCCTATCACTAATGGCACTACCACTCACAACCGCGCAAAAGCCTTCTGAAGAATAATTATCCGGCCGAGACAGGCCTAGAGAAATATTGTAGCAATTTATTTGGTGTCATGGTGTGGCGTCAGCCAACGATAAAGGATGTGAGGGTAGTAGTACTCCAGAAAGTGGTAATTAATGGGATTAATGGAGAAGTAAAGTTAGAGGAATTGTAAGACGGAAAATACCACTCAGTGTTACAGAATCGGCGGGGCAGCTAACTGCTTGCTTCTGTGGCAGTATTGGTGAGCGGAGTCGGCACTACACGACGAAGCACTTGCAGAATCAGGGAGCAGCAAAAAGTCCTGGTCAGCACTTCAGCAACGCAACGAAAGGGTGAGTAGGCAAGCTTTGCAGCAATGCCGAAAAGTGCGGGAGGCAGTAATTCAGCCAAAAGTGAGAATGTAGCAAAAAGAGAGAAGCCGCGAGTGAGTTTAGCAAAAGTTTTAAAATAAATTCCAAACACCTTTTGTGGCGAAAAAGGAGAATTGGGTGCGATACTGCATGTAGTCTTATTGATGGTGGAGATTCTGTTGAAGTTCGTCAAATCACGCATTGGAGGTCAAGCCAGGCAAAGAATTCTTGTACGAGAGGAGGTGAAACAGTGGAAAGATGTCCGAGCAATATTGGACGAAAATTATCGGTCTAAACGTACAGTGGATCACTACGCTTTCAGTATGTTTGCAAGTCAACAACTGGTCGGTGAAACGGTATCAGATTGGGCGAGTAGGCTAGCTGGTATTGTACACGAATTTTGAGAGGCCGCGATGAGGGACTTAAAAGGAAGTGAGTTAACAGAAGCATTGAAGCTAATCGCGCTGTGTTCACGCAAGGTCTAGTAGACGAGAAGATTATGGTAGTATTAAGAGCACGAGGAACGGATTTCCTTTGTCAGAAATCTCTAATATTTTAGAGGAAACTGTAATTCTGACGGTCAGAGCCAAATGCAAATACCACAGAAACGATCGCAAGCCGCATATAGAAAGAAATAGATGAAAAAGCGAAGCTTGGAATTCTAGGAGTGCAAGGACGGCGGATGATTGTCAAATATGTTGAAAAAGAGGTCACAGAGCGAGGCAGTGTGCAAGAGCGTCAGTCATACATGAAGTGGCACACACAGCGAAAGTGCGCTGCCAATTTTGCAACCGAGAAGACCACGAGGCGAAACAATGCCGGAGCGACGTAAGCTAGAGAGAGTTCACTGCACGAGCAAGTAAACAAGCCGAAGATAGACCTTCCGAAGAAGATCGCAAAGACGCTATGGCATAGTTGAGACAATGGAGAAAAGGGCCAGGAAAGCTCGGAGCTATGGATGAGCATGAATTTAAGGTCAACTGCAGCCGAGATTTATATCTGTAGAAGCTGAATCCCATGGGACAGTGTCGCTACTAAAGGGCGATGAAATGTATTAAATATTACAAGTGGAGGCATCATGGGTAGAGCAGGTGCGTGTTGCACAGAAGAAGGTGAAGGAGTCGGAAAACTGAGTCAGAACGGAGCCATGCGGTCCGGTGACGTTCGAAGACGGGAGTTGAATAAAAGTGACTGCATCAGTAGAAACTGGAGTGACTATATTGAACTGGAGTGTGAAGAAAGTAATTACAGTCCAATTTTGTTGTTATTGGACACTGGAGCTCAGGTATCTCTTCTCAAGTCGGTGTGTATGAGAGAAAGCCACCAGAAGGAAATGATGAAAGGAGTGCAGATACTAGGGGTCACAGGAAACCGCTTATTCACCGAAGGAGCACTCATGATTACTCTGAAGAAAGGCCGGGAACTGAGAATGTGTCATAAGATACAAATTGTTCCTGCAGAATAGATACCCTCTACGATGAAATTATGGGGCAAGACTGGTTGAAGAAATATCAGGCTATAATAGATTATGGAAAACCAGTGGTGAGAATCCAAGGATACACCATTAAAATGAAGAATGAGGAAGATATTGAAGCAAGGCAACGTAAGAAGGAAATTAAGAAGACGGACCCGAACGGAAAGACGCGACACTAGAAAATAGTCGAGGTAGAAGTGGAAGGAATCCACGGAGTTACAGAAACTGTTGTACCAAAGCAGGAGTTGGCAGCAGGTGTATTGGTTCCAGAAGCACTTGTAAATGTTCGAGGGCGTTCTCGCCTCGCATTCGGGAGGACGGCGGTTCGAATCCCCGTCCGGGCATCCAGATTTGGGTTTTCCATGGTTTCCCCAAATCACTCCAGGCAAATGCCGGGATGCTTCCTTCAAAAGGCCATGGCCGAATTCCTTGCCATTCCTTGCCCCCATCCTTGCCCCCCATCCTTTCCCGTCTCTAAAGACCTCGATGTTAAAAAGAGACGTAAAGCAGTTCCAAAAAAAAAAAAAAAAAAAAATGTTCGAAGAAGAAAATGTATTTTGACAGTATTAAATGTCACAGAAGAGATCGTATTGACTAATCCGAAGGTTACGGTGGAGAAATAAGAGGCGCCGTTAGAGGCCGGAAGAGTGAGCGTCTTAGCGAAGCAGTGGAATGTGCAGACGCGAGAGCGAATTAAAAGCATTATAGACTGTTTGAGCTTAGAGCGGAACCGAAAAGGCAAGCGGTAAGGGAGCTGTGTGCATTTGGAAGGAGATATCCTGCCATACACAGACACCGTGTAACACGAAATCCGAAGCAGTGGGAGGGATACTTAATGAGCGTCGATATAGGATACCCGAGAGTCAGAAACTGGATCTGAAGAAAGAAATTAAACGCCTGCTACAGGAAGATATAATAGAAGAAAGTAGAAGCATGTGGAACTCGCCTCTTTTATTAATTCCAAAGAAGCAAGAAGGTCCAGACGGGCAGCGAACCGAATTGTTATGAACTATCGGGAGTTAAACGAGATTACAACTAATAGTACATTTCCTCTGCCATTAATAGCAGAGTAAACAATTCAGTTGTTGACACGGTTGATTCCCTGAAGTATCTGGGGGTAATAGTACAAAGCAACATGAAATGGGACTTGCAGATAACTTCCGTCGTAGGCAACGCTAATTCTAAATTACGATTCATAGGTCGTATTCTAAGAAATTGTAATGCTCATACAAAGGAAATAGCGTATAAAACACTAGTACGCCCGCATCTGGATTACTGTTGTGGAGTTTGGGATCCGTATCGCAAGGGCCTAATTGACTCAGTGGAGAGGGTATAGACGAGAGCCACTTGATTCGTGACTGGTTGTTACAGCCCTTATGAAAGCGTCACAGAATTGTACTTAGATTGGGCTGGTATCGTTTGGAAGACGACGTCATTTGCGTTTGAATTTATTGGAGAATATGCGAAATTCTAAGACCTACTAATGCTGTGAGATACTTTTTCCGACAACCTATTTAGGTCGCAATGAAATAAAATGCCATACTGATGCTTTTATGTATTCTTTCTTGCTCGTGCTATTCGGGAATGGAATGCGCAGAATTAAGATTGGTGCTTAGCACCTTCTGCCACCCACAGTTTGCGAATTGCAGAGTATGGATGTAGATGTAGATATATTGAATCGCTTAGGGAATGGGAGCTACTTCTCGATGCTAGATTTAGTCCAGGGCTAACACCAGATTAAGGTGGCGGGAAAAGAATGCGTTTTCATTTTACCCGTTTGCCAATGGGGTTAACGGACACGCCATCTTCATTTCAGCGCATGATGAAGATTGTACTGATGGGTTTGGAAGAGAAGAAAGCTATGACATATCTAGATGAAGTAATCGTATTTAGTTCGACGCTAGAGGAAAATTTGGCTGCGGTATTTGAGAGGCTGAGAGAGCACAAGTTAAGATTACAGCCACGAAAATGTGCGTACGACAAAAGGTGGCATACTTAGGACATATTTTGACAGACCAAGGAGTAAAGCCAGATCCAAGCAAGATCAAAGCAGTAAAAGAATACCCGTGACCCACTACAGTGGGGCAACTATGAGGATTTTTAGGGCTTGCAGGATATTACAGACGTTTCCTTGAAGGATTCAGTCAAATTGCGAGGCCACTATATGATTTACTGAAGAAAGAAAAGAAGTATGCCTGGGGAGAGCAGGAGGAAGAAGCGTTTTGTGCGCTGAAGAAAGCTCTATGCAAAGCAACGGTGTTACATTATCCTGACTTCGGAAGAAAGTTCTAAATGACGTGCGACGCGAGTGATTATGCAGTCGGATCAGAACTCAGTCAGCAGGTCGATTGGAGAGATGCACCAATCGCTTTCGCTTCGCGAACTCTGAGCAAAGCAGAGAAGTCATACTCCTCAATTGAAAAGGAGATGTTATAAATTTGGTGGTCGGTAAAACAATTCAGAGCTTATGTGTTTGGGGAAGAGTTCTGTATTAGGACGGACCATAAGCCACTGGTTTGGGCAGGATCGATAAAGGATCTGTCTTCACAGCTAATGAAATTCCGACTAAGATTGGAACCAATATAAGCCGGGCAAGGATAACCACGTAGCGGATGCCTTATCACGCATTCGTCAAACAAACGAAGAACAATACGGGGAATTAAAACAACTTCCGCGGGAATGTGGAGCAAGCACGGGATGGCAACCGGACGAGGCGCAGGAATCGCGCCGTGTCACACAAACGGGGTAAACGGAGCAAAGCTAATTCGGAGTTGGGTGGTTACAGGGAAGTTGGAGAACATTGGAACGAATTAGGCAGCGCACCACATGGCCGGGAATGCGAAAGGATATTGCATAGTACATAAAACTCGTAAGAAGTGTCAGATGAATAAACGGCGGGAAGCAAGGGTTAGGATGCCTCTAAAAATCACTGACACGCAGGATCATGTGTTCGAGAGGTGTGATATAGTTGGAGCTTTAAATGTTACTGCGCGAAAAAAAAAAAAAAAATGTACATTCTGACATTTCAGGATGCTCTAAGCAAATATATTATTGCCATCCCAATAACAAGACAGGACATGGATACAGTCAGTCGAGCCTTCGTGGAGGAGATCATTTTGCGCTGTGGCATACCATCTAAACTTTTGGCAGATAACGGGAAATGCTTCACGGCAGAATTGTTGAAGAAAGTACAGTAGAACTCCAATTATCCGAATCAATTGGGACCGGACCCCATTGGGATAATAAAAAATTCGGATAGTTGGATTTTTAATTAATTACATTATGTACGTTGAAAATGTGAGAAAAAATTATTTTAAAAGAAAAAGTTTTTAATTAATTAAATGAAAAGACAACAGTTTTACGTGTTAAGCGTTCTTACAAGTGCTGTACATTAGTACAGTATGTATGTACCGTACTGTAAATAATAGTCATTGCTTGCTGGATATCTCGGTCAAAGTAAGCTGTTCGAGTGTATTCATCCGCTTGACAATGAGAAGTTGCATGCAGTCACACTCGAGCTGACGCTCCATCCACTTCAACGCAGTTTCAAGGCCGGCAAATGCTTGATTAGCTGACGGTTCAACTTCAACATTAAGGTCATCTTCTTCTTCGACATTTTCTTCGATCACATTTTCAATAAGTTCCTCATCATTTAGAATTTCATACCAAGGGTCTGACGAATCACACACCAGCCACTCTCCTATATCTTCAGCACTAACTTCTGAACATCCAGGAATTTTCAAAAGAATGTTTCTGAAGCCCCATCTTCTCCTTCCCTTTCCGTTTCCTGAGCTTCTTTTCTCCTTTTCCTTCTTTTCTTCAGTTGATATGCCTTTCAAATTGTTCCACGCAGGTCTTAACGTGACTGCCTGAAGCGATTCGGATAGTCGGAGTTTGGATAGTTGGAGATCTACTGTATGCGAAATCTTGAAGGTAAAGCGAGTATTTACTGCTCCTTTTCGGTCCACCAGTAACGGCGCATTGGAACGCACACATAAGACGTCAGCAGAATATTTACGGCACTATGTGTAAGAAACGCAGAAGAACTGGGACGAGTTGTTAAAATATGCGACATTTGTCTATAATAGTACCCATCATAGGGTGACGAAGTATTCGTCATATTTGTTATTCTATGGAAGAACAGCGAATATACCAGGAGTCCGGGAAGTGACAGAGCGAAATCAAAAAATTCGTCAGTCCACTACATACGTCTTGATGTTTTCCCCCAAATACCTACGTCTGCCTTTTACGAATTACAACTTCACACTCTTGCAGTGTTTTTTGAAAACTTTCCATTATTTCCCTTAGTAATTTATTCCAGTCCCCGACTCCCTCACCTACAAAAGAAAATGTTCCCAATCCCTTTCACCTGAATTCAAGTGCTAGCTTATGATTATGGTCATCTAATCGCCTCCACGTAGACTTCCTAATCCTCCTGCTATTATCCATCATGCACAATCGCGATTATAAGCCTTGAAAAATACAATCACTCTTTTCACCTGTATTACATTTATCAATAAATTTCTCACCGCTTAATTAACTTTCACTGTCATTTATGCTCTATCTTTTGCGTCACGCTCAAGCGGTGCATGAACTTGTATATTACTTGGTGGCAATAGTCATCTAAAACCGATTATGACATCATTGTAGTCACAAAGCGACATGGCAGCCACCTTCTTCACTCAAAATGTACTATAGAATATTAGTTGACATTCTGATCCAGGTAGCATTTCAAACTAGCAACAACACAGTTACAGGCATTACTTACAGCTGCAGTAGACATCTCAAGCTGCTTTTGATGGCATTTTTGCCAGAATTCGACATAGCACTCAAAATCCAGGTATAGTGAAGGTGTGCGTGGCTTTTTTTGGAGTGAGACAGAATGGTGAGTGAGTCCTTGGAGAGGTCCACTAACCTGTATATTCTCTTTTATTCTATCATTCACGGCAGGTGTGGGATCATGGTTGAGGGGGCGATAAGTGTTAGTATCAGACAGCTGATGCAGTGCTTCACTGACATAGTCACAATGGTTCATGACCACCGTAGTTGAGCCCTCGTCTGCTGGTAGAATGATCAAGTCTGGATCAGAGGAGAGTTCCTTGATGGCCCTGGTTTCTGCATGAGTCAGGTTGGTGCCACAGGGTAGTGATTTTGCGAAACTAGGAGAAGCCAAACTAGTGGAAACAAGCCACGCACACCTTCACTATACCTGCTTCCTAAAATTCATAAGCCAGGCAACCCAGGACATCCATAGTTGCTGCATATGGCTCACCCACTGAGCATATCTCTGTCCTGGTTGACCAGCATCTACAGCCCATTGTCAGCCAGCTTCCCTCCCACATCAAAGACACCCGACACTTCCTCTCTCGACTGGCTACAGTACCCACACCTCTTCCTCCTGACTCCCTTCTAGTGACAGTAGATGTGACCTACTTATACACAAATATTCCCCACTGCCATGGGCTCAGTGCCATGGAACATTTTCTAGACCAGCGTCCACCCAATAGCCATCCCACCTGACTTTCCTGCTCACCTTGGCGGAACTAATACTAAACAACAACTTTTTTTCATTTGAGGGGAAAATCTATCACCAAGTGAACGGCACTGCCACGGACACTCGTATGGCTCCCTCATACGCTAACCTCTACCTAGGCCGCCTAGAACAATCATTCATACCTGATACCCATTTGAAGCTCCTCTTGTGGGTTCAGTTTCATTGATGATATTTTCATAATCTGGACCCACCGGGAAGACAACCTACTCAGTTTCCTCAATAAACTTAACACTGTCAGCTCCTTGAAATTCACATGGACTTACTCCCATACACAGTCCACTTTCCTGGATGTCGACCTTTCCCTCACGAATGGCTATATCCACACAGCTGTCTATATCAAACCCACCAACCTACAACAGTACCTTCATTATGATAGCTGCCACCCTCATCACATCAAACATTCCCTCCCCTACGGCCTAGGCATTCGAGGCAGTCACATTTGTTCCAATTAACAAGCCCTTCAATAATATGCCAGCAATATCTCTGAAGCCCTGATTTCTCACAATTACTCACCAGATTTAGTTCACAAACAGATTTTCACGTGCCACATCACAACCTATCAATAATCCACAACCCTCTAAAACCCACCACAGTCCTGTTTTGATCACCCGTTATTTTCCAGGCTTGGAATCCGTTAACCGAGTCTTGAGACAAGGTTGTCACTTCCTTCGAGCCTGCCCTGAGATGAGAAACCTCCTTCCTAAAATCCTCCCCCAGAACCTGCTTCAGCAGACCTCCAAACCTCAACCAACTCTTGGTCCATAAGCATGGGGTCCTCCAGCCTGCAAGACAGCCCGAAGGTTCATTTCCTTGCAACAGATCCCGTTGCAAATTATGCAGTATGCACCCACCTTCCACCACCTTTATCAACCCTGTAACTGGGGAAAGCGTTCCCATCATAGGATTCGGCACTTGTGTATCCTCCAACCTTATATACCAACTCACTTGTAACCATTGCCCAGCCTCCTACATTGGACTCACAACAAATCCACTGGCCATCAGAATGAATGGAAACCGACAATCAGTACACACCAAGAACCTTGACCACCCTGTATCTCAACATGCCACTACACATGGCACCAACAATTTTAATACCTGCTTCTCGGTCCGCGCCATCAGAGTCCTCTCAGATAAAAGCAGTATTTCAGAACTTAGGTGGGAACTGGCCTAGTACCAACTGGGGACCAGACAATCTCCAGGTCTAAATTTAAGATAGCACCAATTTTCCTCCCACCCATCCCCCTCACTTCCACCTTCTCCTATAGAACCACCGCTCACCAGAGCCTATCATTATAGATTGTGACTTCGAATTTTGCTTATTTTCAGTTTTAACTTAAAATTTCTGAATATTTTGTTTTTCAGTTGTTTGCACTTGTGTCCATTACTTGGTGGGCTTTTGGGACCATTAACTGAGGTATACTGACCTTCCGCGACGGGTCCTTGTGTACAGTTTTGTTTTATACTTGCTATTCATCATCGTTTTCCAGCCTGTGCTCTTCTACCCCCACCCTCACTTCCCGCCATGTTGTTTTTCCTCCACGATGAGCCACCGACATTGTGGCTCACTTCTACTGATGAAGAGCGATGCTCGAAAATTCTATTCTTTGTGTGTTCGTGTACCAACGCCGCAGGAATCCCCTTCTTTGGTAAGCGGTGGTTTTTTATCCTATCCTAATTTTCAATATATCCGCTTTTAGTGCCTTAGTTTCCTAACAATATATATATAGTACTCAGTTAAAGTATATTGAAATATAAGCTACTCTGCACAGATTATTAGGCAAGAGATACGTATTGTTACCTGTTGATGTTTATTGTAGCTCTTTATCAGGCATATTTCTTTGACAAAAAATTGAATTCTGCATCTATATGATATGTAAGGGAGAAATTTTTTTAATGTACAGCATTCAGTGCCGTTAGAAGATATGACGTTCCCACGACAAATTGTTTAACTCTAAAAGATGTAACTAATCTAATGCATTTCACATGGTAGCCAACCTGTTACAACATGTCAATGTGGCGTTTACAGTAAATTAAATATTACTTACGCTTATTACGTTTGAGTCACATACTGAAGAACTAAATAAGTCAAAACAGAAACCTAAGATATGTACTGTGATTTTTAATCAGTTTTTCTTGAAAAGAGTGCTCATCTCAAATATAGAAAGATCCATTGCCCATATTTGTTCCATCTTGAAATGGTTTTAATTTCTCGCCCCATTCCTTGGTAAATATAAGTCAAAAGCTATTTCCACAGATTTTAATCTGGACCATAAGCTCTAAAAATTTTAAAACACCATCCAAATTGTGGCGGTAGCTTTTGTGTGATGGCATTTAAAACTCTCAGACACACGTAGCTTGGTTTATAATAGTATATATATACCGCAACTAATGGAGGTATCTATTTCTGTTCCCAAGGCTGAAGTGATTGGCAGTTTCTTTTTAGTAGAGATAGCCTTCATCAAAGTACTTCTAGGCAGTTGTAATTATCTTAACAAAAACTTTGCACAAACATATTGCTGACGTATTTCCAGTGGCAGTTCCAGAACAGTACATTTGTTGGTTTTGATAGCATCGCTCCGGTACATGAACATATTGCTTTGTACTGGATTTTATTGAGACACTGTGTAATATTTTCTGATGTGCATCCATAGCACATACAACCATAATCAAAGTGTCGATGAAGTAAAGCTTGATACACAGAGGCGGCCTTAGGGGGTGGCGAGCAGGGCAATCGCCCGGGGACTCGCGCGGCAACCCGAGTAGGAGAGGAAAAAAAATATATTTAAAACTTTTGCCTAAATAAAAATTTCTCATTTAGATTTATTCAGTGTCACATTCATATAAAATGTAAGAATTTCCATTTCCGAACTTCCTCCACACGCTTCTTTACATCTACCAGCCTGGCACTGGACCACACCTCAAAACCAAATTAATAACAGTGGGATATCGGCCGATTGGCCGACCACACGCGGTGTCGTTTGAACTAATTTCAATTGAGCGAGTGCCAACAATAAGAAACGTGTCGTTGCGGTGGCGGTGCTGACCAGTATCGGTTTAGTGTGGCCCGACCTGTATGCGTTACCAACTCGTTTGTGTGGCACATATGCTTCAGTGAATCTTACATATAGGAAAGAGTGAATTGTTAAAAAAAAAACTGCCTAACATTGTTTGTAAATTATTTCTGAAATAGTTTTATGTGTTAAACAAAATTTGTGAAATGAGTTCGCGTGATCGTGATGCCGGAAGAAAATTTGAGTCGGGTAGTTCAAAAAGGAAACGAGCTATCGGAACAGAAAATACAAGAAATGGATCCAGTAAAGGAGTGTGTGATTGGAAACACTTGGGTGATTACGTAAAGTCTCATGAATCTAGCTGGAAGCTGAAATGGTTAAATTTAGAGAACGGATTAAAAAGTTGTGCCACTATTGACTCTTTAGCCCAGACTCAGATTGAACAAGAAAGGCAGCGTTGGAGAGATATTTTAGAAATACTGCTTGCA
Source organism: Vandiemenella viatica (assembly GCA_031002005.1). Classification (NCBI taxonomy): domain Eukaryota; kingdom Metazoa; phylum Arthropoda; class Insecta; order Orthoptera; family Morabidae; genus Vandiemenella; species Vandiemenella viatica. The sequence goes on along the minus strand of JARYHS010012519.1, from coordinate 171,655,859 downwards.
ATTGTAAATTTTTTAGCATCTCATAATTTGGACTTCAGAGGTCATAAATATAAATTATCTGACTCAGATCCAAGTGAAACTAGCAGCAACTTTATAGATTTAGTAAAGTTAATAGCTAGATTTGATCCCATGTTGCGACTTCACCTAAAGCAAGTAACAGAAAAGACTATTAATGACCGCTATCTTGGCAAAAATATTCAAAATGAGCTTATACAATTAATGGGAAGTCACATGAAGACTAAAATTGTTGAGAAAATAATAAATATTTCTCGATTATTCTTGATTGTACCCGTGACGTTTCTCGAGTTGAGTAAATGTCAATTATTATAAGATTTTTTAATACAAATACAGCTGACATTGAAGAACATTTTTCTGGCTTCTTAGCCGTTGAAAAAAATGCAGCTGAGAGTTTGACTAATCATATAATCACAGAGCTAGAACAGCTTGGTATATCATTGCAAAACTGCCGAGGCCAAGGATATGATAACGGAGCCAATATGCGTGGAGAAAGAAGTGGTGTTCAGAAACATATACTTGAAATTAATCCACTTGCTTATTTTTTTACCTTGTGGGAGTCACAGATGGAATCTCTTCCTAGGAGATGCAGCATCGTCTTATGTTCAAGCAAAATCCTTTTTTGGTTTGCTACAAAGGCTATACACTCTGTTTGCCGGCTCAAGTCAGAGGTGGACTATTTTAAAAGCACGTATAACATCCTTATCGCTAAAACCACTTTCTGAAACTAGATGGGAATGCAGGGTAGAATCGGTGAAGGCCGTTAAATACCAGCTAAGCGATATATGTGATGCTTTGAAGGATTTAGCAGAAAATGCAACAGATTGTCAGTTGGTTAGTGAATGTCATTCTACAGAAAATGAAATAACTAGCTACGAATTTGTAGTTCCTCTTGTCATATGGTATGACATTCTTACAAAGATTAATGTTATAACTAAAATGTGGCAGAGGGAAAAAATGCACCTTGGTGAGGCTATACAACACCTAGACGCATTTACACATTGGCTTCATAATTATCAGGAAAATGGTTTCCAGTCATCCTTGACAGCAGCGAGAGAAATAGCCGAGGAAAATGATATTGTCAGAAAGTTCAAAGTCTTGAGAAGCAGATGTAAAAGAACGAATTTTGATTACGAAGGGCAAGATGAAGTTGTTGAATTGCCTGTGGAAGATATTTTCAAAATAAACTATTTTTATGTCATTGTTGACAATGTGAGCGCAAGCTGCCAACCTAGATTACAGGCACTTAAACATCATGAGAGCATATTTGGTTTCATGTACAACATAAAAAAAAAATTAAAAAATATAATAATAGAGGAAATTAGTGATTGTGAACTTCTGAAACAATGTAGTGACTTGCAACTTTCTCTTACAGTAGGAGAAACATCTGACATTAATGGACAAGAATTGTATGAAGAACTGAATATGCTTGTCCGTGTGTATGAAGGAAACTACGACATTCTCTCAGTGCTGAAATACATAATAGAAAAAAATTTAACTGAAGTGTACCCCAATATCGAAGTAGTTCTAAGAATTATTGCCACCACACCTGTGACAGTTGCTTCTGCAGAAAGGAGTTTTTCGAGGTTAAAAATCATCAAAACATATTTGAGGAATTCGATGACACAAGATCGGCTTCCAGTCCTTGCTATTTTTTCAATTGGTCTTCTTTATGTTTGTCAACTTTTATAAATATTTTAATATAAAACATTAAAATTCAAAATTTATTTACTTATAATTTTTGCATTTATCATCAATAAGAAATATCTACTTTTGATTCAAATACTTTGCACAAAGGTCAAGGGCCTCGCAAAGATCTGCCGCCCGGGGCCTCGCAATGGTTAAGGCCGCCGCTGTTGATATAATAAGATAGTTCTTCGAGGGGCAGTCCCCCACCAATACACGGTAGGTGAACTTATTACATTAATGGCTTTCTAACATTTCGTTGTGACATATTTTAAATGTTGTGACCAGGTCAGTTTGAAAAATATGAATAGTCCTTGATATTTTACACTTTTTTGTATGGTATTCTGTAAGGACCTATATTTATTGTGGTTATGTTTGATAATTTGTGCTGCATATAAATACAAGCTTCTGATTTTTCTGGAGCAACTGTCATTCCATTTTACATCATATTGATCTGAAAATTGAATGAATGTAATCAAATGATGTATTTGGAAGGAGTGGAATATTAAAAACTATTAGTAAAGCAATTAACAATTGTAAGTATTCAACATTTGTTGCTAATTTCCCAGCATCTACATTAAAATCTCAAAGTCTTTGGTGATACTATAGCTTTATGGGAAAAAAAAAACAACAACAGAAAGAAACTATAAACCCATTCATGCCAATAGTAACTAACTGCAGCAAGTGATTTAAAAAGGGTAAGGAATGGGTTGTGCAGAAGGAAAGGCAATTTGCTAATTAAATTTAGTTTTAAATACAAATCTGTTTAAAAAACCTAATGATTTATTAAAGACAATAATTTACATTGCATGTACAAAACTAATCAGCATTAACATATTATTTTGTACTAAGACACAGTTCTCCTTTTGCGCTGTCTTACCATTCTATATTTTACTCCTTCATCCGCATATTTATAACTTGCAGATAATCTTTCTTGTTTGGCTTCATGCCTTCTGTACGACTCACAAGAAAACAAGTGGGCCTTTTTTTTAAGAAAATGAATTTTTTATTATTATTATTGTTGTTAATTCATTATGATCCCTACAACCATCGACATTCCAGTAATTAGACAGGTTACCCCTGTCAATTTTCTCACATTGACGATAACTCTTCAAGTTAGATGGTGATTCTGAATAAATGATACATCAATTACATTAAGTTCCTATTTTTGAAACTTTTAAAAAATGTCTGTAGTGTTCATCATTAAAATCACAGAAGTGTTACCCATCAGGTACCAGGTCTTGAAGATTCTAGAGTCCACAATCTAAACAAAGTTGCAACAGTTCAAAACATGTAACTCAGACTGACAAGTGAAGCCTTCATGCAAAAATATCACAGCTTTTAGGGGGAAGAACTGTTGAAAGAACTGCATACAGCACTGACATGGCAACCATTGTGAAAGGAGCCACCATGATAGCTTTCACTGTATGACATTATTCCCTTGTATTTCTGCTGGTCTCTTCTTCTTTTCTTGGCTGTAAATAATAATAGTAATAATATTTTTTGGCAAAGTAAAATGCAATACAAATACAGTTTAATAATATTAGTAACCAATTTGGAAACGATTTTCCTACTAGATACTGATTTGATTCCTATGATTATTCTGCAAACAATTAATTCAATTGCTTATGCCCCATTAGGAAATTACCTACTCTTCCCCTTTTCAAATGTTAATTTTGAATGGGGTACTTGAATAATTTTGGGAAAGTAGTCAATACTGTAGCTGTGTGTCTAATGTAACAAGCAAACAAATAAGCCAGGGAAAAAAATGCAAAATTTTGTATTTTAATGCCAATTTGAATTTGGCACCAAAATACCCACAGATGTCATGTTGTCTCTTGCGATGTCATCATTCTGGTCATACAGCTGTAAGCAAAGTGGCACTTTGCTTACTTTGTCGATAAAATGCGTCCTGCAGTACCCCACAAACACATCATGTAACAAGAAAACAAATTGTTTATTTGTGTTCCACACAGGAAAGATACGTGAAAAAATGGCTAAAACTTGCAAGACATGGTCCAGCGTATTTTTCTACAAAGTCTTCAATACGCTATGAAAATTAAGGGGTTATTCACCAGTTAGCTTACCCTACATCTTGTACACTCCAAGCACTCTTTTTGCCACCCCCTATCTTCCAATGACTGCCAACCAGATCTTTTTTTTTCCGTATCAGTTACTAAAAGTTTTCTGTGGTACTTTCCACGGACAAATCTAGCTGCCCTTCATCTCCTGTATTTGACATCCAAAATGTTGGTCCCAAACTACACCACCAAGCAATGGTCTGGCCAAATTCTCATAATCTAATTCACTAACTTCTCTGGAATATCCACTCGTCATCTTCTTGAATTAATTAATGATTTTGTAAACTTTTTGTACCACCTGGCCAGTTGAGTTTATTAACAAATCCTGCATGAAGATATTTACTCTTAAGATCTTCATCAGCCAATTCCTCCCCAAATCTATAATCATAGAAAACCTTTATATTTTTATCTGTGTAACTAACAAGCTGACTCTTCTAGGTATTTATTTTCATTTCATGCTTACTTACCCGGTTAGATATATTTCTTATTTATTTGTGGCCACTATGAAATGGAGACACAGGCTGTATTGGATTAGACTGACAAGGAAAGAATGTGGTATAGCAATTTAACTTTGGGAGCAGGCTTGTGCTATTAAAATAGTAAAGCACATTATTCATCTAGTTATAATTGGATAAAGGAAACAAAGAAACTGCCGCGAGGCAATGAAAATAAGATAGGATAGGGAAAATAAACAGTTACCCGTCACTTACCACAGATGAAGGCAGGAGGGCGAAACACGTAAAAACACAAAAACAAAAGAATTACACAATATTTCGACTTTTCAGTCTTACTCATGTAGGAGGCGAGACATATGGCAGGGGGAAAGATGTGGTCACATCCGAGCCCGCCACATGAATGAAGCACAGGCGGAAAACGCGTGGATAGAATTGATCTGGACCCACGGGGAGGACCACCTCCTAGACTTCCTCAACTCACTAAATGATAATCACTCCATCAATTTCACATGGTCATATTCCCACACCTGTATCACCTTCCTTGACGTAGATATCACCCTACGACAGGGGACCCTCCATACCTCAGTACACATTAAACCGACCAATTTACAACAATACCTACACTTTGACAGTTGTCACCCCTTCCACATAAAACGTTCCCTCCCATACAGCCTTGCAATCCGTGGCAGACGCATCTGTTCTGATCATGAATCAATCTCCAGTTACTCCCAAAAACTATCCCAAGCCCTTGTTTCCCGCCAATACCCCCATGATCTGGTGGAAAAACAAATTTCCCGTGCCATCACCCACAATCCTCGTTCTGCACCTCCTAAAGCTGACCGTGGTCCAACACTTGTCACCCAGTTCTTTCCTGGCCTGGAATCTGTCAACCAGATACTCCGCCGTGGGCATGATTTCTTACGTTCCTTCCCTGAAATGCGTCTCCTCCTTCCCAAAATCCTACCCACTGCTCCCCGCACTTGCTTCAGCAGACCGCCCAATCTGTACAACATCTTGGTCCACAAGTATTTACCTGCCGACTCCCCTAGACCTCCACAGGGATCTTTCCCGTGTAACAGACCCCGCTGTAAAACTTGCAGCATGCACCCTGCCACCACTACTTACTCTAATCCTGTCACAGGCGAATCTTTCCCAATAATTGGACATGCCACATGTGCTACCACTCACCTTATTTACCAACTCACCTGCATCCACTGCACTGCCTCTTACATTGGTCTCACCACTCAACAACTTTCCTACAGAATGAATGGCCACAGGCAAACAGTTTATACTTCCAACCCAGACCATCCCGTGGCAATTCATGCGAACTTCCATAATTCAAACAACCTCAACACCTGTTTCACAGTCAGAGCTATTAGAGTTTTTCCAAATACCACCACCCCTTCAGAACTCCGCAGATGGGAACTAGCCTATCAACATATCCTTGACACCAGACACACCCCTGGCCTAAACCTACGTTAAACCTGTCACTTGCCATCTCTCATTTCATTTTACAGTCGGTTATTTTTTTTTTTTTATTTTTTTTTTTTATATATATATTTTTTTTTTCCCCTTCTTTATTTATTTATTTTATTTTTTATTTTTTGTATGTATTTATAACTTTTTGAACTAAGCTACACAGACATTATATTTATTTGTTTCACTTTTATCGCTGGTCAAGCCTGTTCCCCCCCCCCCCCCCCTCTCGACAATTCTTCCACTACCACGCGTTTTCCGCCTGTGCTTCATTCATGTGGCGGGCTCGGATGTGACCACATCTTTCCCCCTGCCATATGTCTCGCCTCCTACATGAGTAAGACTGAAAAGTCGAAATATTGTGTAATTCTTTTGTTTTTGTGTTTTTACGTGTTTCGCCCTCCTGCCTTCATCTGTGGTAAGTGACGGGTAACTGTTTATTTTCCCTATCCTATCTTATTTTCATCTAGTTATAAGAAATTGTGAAGAATGTTTTCACAGTGCTGCATATTATAATTAACGGCTTTAGACCAGTTGGCTGGGTGTGGTAACAGGAGTGTACTGACTTTTTGTTTTGGAGATCAAGGTTTGGTTCTTTGTGAATGCAGTTAAAAAAATAAATGAGGGAAGTGACTCGAGGTTAAGAAGGTAGAATTGTGTATTATTTTAAACAAAAGCTGCCACTAGGCAGTTGCAGTCCCATGGTTTCAATCTGTAAGTACTGGGAGTGGAGTAGCCAAGAAACAGGTCTTCTTTGAGCCAGGAAACAGTAATAGCAGCTCTATGTTTGAGTAATTCTATTAATATGTGTTGATGAAGTGTCAAGTAGAAGGCCGCTAAGGCAGCCATGTTGGGTAACCGGAACCACGTCCGTGTAACGTAACATAATAGCACCCATAATTGTTTGGAACTTTGATTTGGTGTGGTTTTAAAGTAGAATTGGGAACAGTTTTTCAGAACATAAATTTCAACGCCTGTCAGCCTGGTTGAGTGATTGTTACCATGTGTTTGTGAATTTTCTATTGAAGTAAACTTGCAGTTTTAGAGAAGGGTCAAATTTTGATTATGAACTGTGGTATTGGAGAACATTTTTGAATAAAGAAATTATGAAAGAAAGTGACTTTTTATGAATACAAACTTTTACTTAAAGCAATATGATCAGTTAGCAAGTAAACAAATCTCAAGACAATTTCGAGTTGGCAATCGTCTGATAAGGAACAAGCGGTAATATTTGCATTTACAGTATTGACATGATTATAGAATACAGATGAACTATTATTTAGTATCACTGAATATCCAATCAATGAGCCCCTGTATACCTGGGACAATCCTAAGAATGGAAAATATCAGGTTTAGAGGTCATGAATAAATTACCAGTTGGATTCCAAATGAAATGGTATGAGGATGCACAGGGCTGGACATAGCTGGACAGATAAAGAGCTACCCAGTATTAAGATGCAGGCAATATGTAAATACACCCGTGTTGGAGATCTAGCAGTTTGATTATGATTTTTGAAACACTATTTTACAACACCATACAAACCCATTAAGACTACAGTTTATCATCTTCTGGGGGTTTCAGAAATTAAAGGGTGGCGGGAGTGGTATTACAGAGAAGGTTCAATTCGTCACAATTTGGCAACATAAAAACTAAGCAATTTTCCCGGAAGAAAGTAAAATTATGTGTGATATTAGTCTGAGGACTAACTAGCATTATGACTGGTTGACTTAGGTTTGATGGCTGTATTCGCAATTAATGTACATAACAAATTATAGGATCAAACAGTGATTCATGAAGAATGAAAAGGTTGGAGGCAGTGGAAGGAAACATGAAAGAGTATTGACAAGGCTATAAATTATGGTACAGAAAATGTAAGTATGATAGTGTTGGATCAGTAGCTTTCTTCTTTTATTTTTTGAGTTAGAGGTTGCTACTGTAGGTCTAGCAAATAAATGATCAAAGCATCTCTGTTTACAGATAAAAGTATAACTGCAGAGAATAAAGAACATTATCACCTTGATAGGACAATAAATGGGGCAGCTCACCTAAGTATTGGGAAGGGTAAGAATAACAACCAAAGTCACATATCAAATGACTATCATTAAAGAACTAAGGGAGTATAACAATAGTCATAAAAAAATAGTTTTGCAACCATATGGAGCGGCACACATTACTGACAAATGTAGGAACCTGGGGGTTGTATACAGAATCAACAGAAATACGGGAGTAGTTTCTGAAGAGAAGTTTATGTTGATAAGTCATGACTAGTACCTATATTTCCACTTTTATTCATAAATGATTAGCCAAGTTAACATGGATACAGTTCTGGGAAAATACAAAAAGCACAGTTAAGAGTAATTCAAGCTTGCTAACATCAGTAAAATACTGGATGGGAAAGGTAAGACCTACAAGAAGAAACTGATTTCATTTTAGTAGTTCATATCTTCCACTGTAAGAGATTCCAAATATCTTTGCAACTATAAATCCTTCGAATGTAAATAAAATTCTACCAAATCCTTGATTTCACCCCTAAAACACATGTCAACATTTAACCCTTTTTATATCAATATTCCTCATTCCTTCCAGTTTTGTTTACTGGCTATTACTATTCTGAACAAGTCTAGAATCAGTAAATGCGAACATTTTCATTATTTCCATATCCATTCCACGTCTTTCAAGCCATTACAGTAGAAGAGTCTTAATTCAAAATTAATTATTTCTCTGTTATTTTTCAATATAAAAATATCACCATTATTATTCTCTTTGACCCTATTTCGTTACTGCAAATCATTCTAACCTTTAACTAAATGAATTAAAACTTTTTCTGTGTTATGCCTCCTATTTCTGAATTTTCAGTTTATCAAAAAGCTAGAATGTCACTTTTCTCCATCAAATTATAACTCTTTCCAAAAATCAATGTCATAAAATACACCCTTTTACTTCTAATTTGGCTTAGTGTTATTCCCCTTTCATTTAACCTCTTAATAATTTTGTATGCCAGCCCTCGAGGTTGAAACCTTTATATGTCTCCTACACCCTTAATTTCAGTAATTTTTCATCATTTAATTTTTTAATTTGTCCTTCTTTTCTCTTTTCTTATTTAAAACTCCACTTATTTTTATGTTAATTAACTGAAATCATGAATTTCCCAAAATGTGATGCAATTCCTTTGTTTAAAACAATACCACAACTTTAAAGTCATTTTTGTAGATAATTCAAATGATGTAATTAATGTAGGCAGGAATTCAAGTTTAAATAGTAAATTCAAGCAATAAATCTGTCTAAACAGATGTAGAAGAACTTAAACCTAAAATCTGGATATGCAATATTTGGTTTCAAAATAATTTCGCTAAAATTAGTATTTTTCTTCGCTTTAAGAGACTTTCAGAATAATTAACAGTCAAAAGACAATAAATCTCGTAGCTAGAGAATCCTATTATAAAGTTTGAGTACATTAAAAGTGAAATGCCGGTATAGAAATTTATCACGTAATTTTCCACTTTGAAATTCGAAAATTCAGATGTTAGGAAGGATATAGGGAATCAACTTGTAGAAAGAAAGTAATGTCATTTCTGCTGAAACAATATACTAAAATTTTGGAAAGCTTAGTATAGTCGAAAGATTGTTTTTTAAACATTATATGGGAAAGGCAGACACATGCTTAAAGAAGAGTTATTCATTTTGGTCACAGACATAAATTGAAGAAAAGGAAAGTTTAATCGAATACAAAGAGTTTCTAATAAGTTTAATTTGAATTCACAAAATTATTGGATTGAGATAAAAGAAAATAAATTTTGGCACCAATGAAACTTGGTTAGGATGGCTTAGGTAGAAAGCATTCACTGGATTGATATTTATAAAAATTCATAGTGAATTGAAGAAGACAGTGAGAGACTTCAAATCTGCACAATAGGCGTTTTTTAATACGTAAAATTGTTTAAAGATTGATAGCCTTAACAACTTAGGTGATATTGATTAGCTAAATTCTATTTTTGGTTTACGAATTTTATTTCACCCTTCTGAAAATAGTAAACATGCTTTGCTTGATATCAGATGAAAGAGAATTCAATTAGGAATAAAATGAAAGTTATTTCAGCTTCATAGTGGCAAAATTGTCAAAGTTATTAACAGGTTTAGGGAATATTAGAAAATGATTTTTTTTTTTTTACGGCTAAGCTATTAAACCTATAAACATTTTTTATACGGATTAAAGCTTTTTAGATCTAGTTACTCTCAAAATTTCAGAGCTATAGGAATATTTTAAGTCATCAAGGTCAAATATCTGATGCAAGTTTATAAGCTTGGGAACTGATATCTGATCAGTTAATTGGACTATTCTTGTGGGAAACCCAGAAGTCTTGCATTCCCAAGGACATTTCTATAAACACCAGCCCAGATTTTTCATCCTCCCAGTCTTCAAGATTCAGTAATGGCAATAGTGTGGCGCAAGCTAGGCGTGTAGCGAGTCAGATGCTGATCACGGGCAAGCATGCGTAACATTGAGGCGAGCGTGTGGCAATAATAGAACACCTGACGTAACTGTAAATTCAGTTAGGGGTCGTGAGGTTGGTCTGTCTCAAATTTGTTAATCAAAACTGCATTTTCATCGTTGGAAACTTTTTCTGATGCCAATTTTAGTTTTGTGACTTTGCTTAAAATTTGAAGAATATAGTGACTATCTACCAGAATAGACTTATGAACATTATTAGCAATACCCTTTCCTAGCTTGGGGTTTAAATTAAGCAAGGTGGAGACCAATTTAATGTAGAAAAGCAAGAGCTGTAGTTATCCTAGGCATGATCACGGTTACAGTTGAGACAGACGGTTTTGCATCCACCCCAATGCAGCTTTAGGTATTACAACTTGCTAAGGCATAAGGAGCTTGAATATGTTACTAAGGGTTACATAAAAAAACAAAGAAAGAATTTAAAGAATGTATATACACCAAAAGTGCATGGAAACTGTTACAAGGCAGCAGAAACTCTGTTCCAAATAACAATTGTTTCTTTTCAAACAGACAACATATCAACCAGTGTAAAACTGAGAACCACTGATTTATTTTCTGAAATGAACCAGGTTTTACAGTGGTTTTAGTTAATGAATCCACATCATCAAGAATTTAAATTTGGGAGGGGTGTTTTTGTTAGAAGCAATCAAATTTGAGGTCAGAAGTGGAAATTAGCACATCTGTTTTTGTTTATTTTTTAAGGCAGGTCACTACAAAATTCTGAGTTAAGCAACATAAAATTGAATATACACTAACATGTGTGATGCTAGAACTGCTCTGATTATAAATTATATTACATTATATGTTGTTTATCTTACAAAGTGTGATAAAATTAAATTTAATTGCTATTGGCACATATACATAGGAAAACTGACAACAGTAACACTATTAGGCTACTACTACTATATTAATATTTCAAATGTAATGGAAGCAAAGCACAAATGCTATTGTTAGTTATATTAAATGTATTTTTTCCTTAACAATAATGATGAAAATTGCTTACTTGATATATTACAGGGTCTGATAACTGTCAGCAGAACTGTTCAACTCCATTGATGAACTACTTTTATATGACTTGCTAGAGGAGGCTGTAATTTTCATTTTGCCATGCCTATGGTTTATATGGGACTGTGAACATTCATCTTTCTGCCTTGTCTTGAGTTGATGGACCATTCTGTACTTCTTTATTAGGCGTTCTCGCAGCTCTCGTTCTCTCTCTTCCAGTTCATTTCCGCAAATGCCACGAAATCTATCCTGCAAATAATGATATAAATTTATTAAACATAGAAAACATTATACCTGTTTTTAGACTGGAAATAAAGTAACAATAAGAGCCATACATTTTCAACCAAATTGTGACAGTAAACCAATTTTAATATTTTAAATCCTTTCCAGTAGAGACCAATGGTTTTTCTTGAATTTTCTGCCCACCCATAGTTATTTTTATTGGTCTTTAGTAGTAACATTGCAGCCACCATAAGTGCAATACAACACATTTTACAATAGTTTGGTTTAAAACCTTATTCATGTAAAGAGAGGTGGCAAGGGAGGTGTATACACACTGCGGCTGATTGTATGACTGGGTTGCTCATAGAGAACATACTTCCATATATATATATATATATATTTCAGTATATAATTTACATAAACGAAATTATAATTTGTAATCACAAAACATTAACTCTCAATTTAATTAATATTAGTTTTGTGTAGTCTTAATGATCTAGTGACAGAGTATTTTATTGGCTGAGCACTCCATCTCTGTCGTAGCCACCTAACATGGCAATTCTATGAGGTACAGGAGACATACAGTTTAATGTGAAATCCAAACCACAGAGCTTCCACATACTTCAAGTCAGGAAGCAAAGTTTTCTCAAAGATGAAAGTCAGTTTTGAGGCCTGTAAAAACTGACCAAGATCAGGTTTCAAAGCTGGGAGCACTCATTCACTAGCCAGATGTCATAACCAAATGAAGCAGCAGACCCAATCACTTTAATCAACTATCTGCATGTAATTGAAGTGAGATTAACTATAGTTTAATTTAAAAAATGATCACAAATAGAAATCATGTTTAAAAGCATGTTTACAAAATCACTAATTTAGAGAGCTCACTCACACATCAAAATATCATTTCATTATAGGCAAGCAATTGGTTCCTTCTTGCTTAACGTATTCTACGCAAAACAGTTGATGCAGCATGCAAGCACCCCTTATGGCAAATCACAAAACTTTTGATATCTCCTGAGGAATAGGCCCAAATTGCATTGTCCTGAAGGAACAGCTTGAGAGCCATATTATCAGTCATCTTTTTTTTGGCCAGCGTGGATTCATTTGCTGAGTGTTGTCTTCCATCGAGGCAGATAAGGCAACAACTGTTCACTCATAAGAAGTGAGTTTTCTACCTTAGTGACTGACCGGAGATTGTGATTCTTGTTCTCCCGAGAAACTTTATAATCGGCGTTTTGTGAATTTTTAAAAGAAGATTAATCACTGTTTGTATCCATAAATTAAAATTTTCAAGTTCATTATAAAACATTAAAATCAGACTGTTAACCTTGTTTTGCACTATGACCCATCCAGTCAAATAATATGTCACTTGACCTGGTTAAGAATTCTGATAATTCATATTCATCATAAATTAGATCATCATAACTTTGATATCTGGATGTCATTTCCCTCATAATAGGAAACACTCCGGAAGGAATCTCTGGTGCCCACCTGATTTCAAAATATAAAAAACTAGCTGTTACCCACAACTTTGTATGCATGGACTTAGAATTTCATTGCCAGAATTGAAAATAGAAAGCTGTTAGTAAAGTAAGATTTGTCCAAAACAACACTGGAGTTGGCATAATATGACAGGAAAGCCACCACCCTATCATTCTATCTTCAAACCTGTCTCATGAACAGAATCAATTTCCAACATATTTAAAAACAGAAAAACAAATGAAGGAGTGGGGACTTTTGGGGGGGGGGGGGTGTTAACTGAGGGCAGCTTTATTTCAGCTTGGTCTTTTCTTCTTTCTTCAGCATGAGCATTAGATTATCGATTTCTAATAACTTTAGCTGCTCATACTCTTCTATAAGTACACCTTACGCCATGTTGACGTTTGTGAGCCATGTCTAAAAAGAAGGCAAAATACACTGGCACCAGAAACTTTTAGGCAGACACAAACTAATAGTACAGTGCAGAGCAAATCAACATCTATACTAAATAATAAGTTTTGTCTCTAAACAAAATTTATTAACAAATCATACACTAACAGAATGCGCGAGGAGCACAGCTACAGACTAACACATGCATCTGTCTGTCTGTCACCATTCGATAAGTTCACAAGCCTCTTGGGGCTGTATCGAATGCAAGTCTTGTGCAAGACCGGCCACCTCTCTGTTAACTTGAAAAAGGGATTTTCACCCAAAATTTTTTTTTTTTTTTTGTCTGTGTGTTGTTTTGTGTTGCTGCTGCCCTCCTCCCTTCAACTTTGGTTAGTGTTGGGTGTATTTTCCCTTTCTTTTCCATTTAAAAGAATTAAATTACTCATGGTCTCTACTGTAACCATGAATGCCAATTATCATTCCGGCTTGGAAAAATTTCAATCTAATTAAAATTTTCACTAATGTTGTTGCTTGACCAAAGTTTATGCATTACAGTTTATTTGCTTTTTAGGGATTTTACTGACCACTGTCATTAATAGCTTTCGTTCATGTTCACTGTCATGAGTTATTAGGTTATTTTAAGTGGACATCAGACCAAATGTGTTACCGAATCGAGTTATAAGGAAATTCATTTCTTTGGAGTTGCTCAACTGTTTAATAATATGGAATGTGTTTTAAGTTCTATGGCCTTTATAGATACTATGACCTATGATTACGAGTGTTTGCCCAGTCTCAATAAAAAACAACGTGATACTTTCGAAGCAACTTTAAGGGTTAAATACAAGTAAATTTCTATTTGAGCAATTATACGATTGCGCTATTGTCCCTGTTTGTGTTTAATTCCTATAATGCTTCTGAGTTCTTCAAGCTCAGAGATTTTATTCACCTTGAAACACAGATCAAGTTTATATTTCGTCAAATCAGGTCAACCTATCGTAATCTTTCATCCTAAAAACTGGAACTATTCTAGACCCGTGACCATACGCAAAAAAAAGTCACGGGATTATACTAGCAAGAAATAAGAAAGGAACTATCACTTACCACAAGTAATGGCATGACAGCATTGAAACAGCAAGAACATGGAACAATAATGAGAATTGAAACATTAATACTAATAATAGTAAGTGAGTTAAGAAAACAATGGGAAAGCAGATCTATTCAGTGCCTGGTACCTGGTAAGTAGGCGTGCTTCCAATGCCTATGTTCAGAGGAACTATGATTGGCAGCAAGGATTTTGAGAGTGGAACCATAAAATGGAGAAAGTTGTTACTGTTGTGTCTTGTGACACAACAGAATGGTCAGCATTTTGGCTTAATACTGTTTGCCTGTGACCGTTCCTCCTGATGGATAATTGGTTGATAGTCAGGCAAATGCTGTAAATAAACTGGTAAATGATGTAAGAAGTTTCAAAACAGGCATGCCTTAGAAAAGGAAAAGTCTTTCTAGTGATGGGATTCATAAAAGTGATGGGCACATATTATTAGACTTATAGTGTTCTGATACAAGGAAAGGAACAAGGAACTGTCTTACTGAGTGTGCAGATTTGGTATTTATGGACCAAATGAGGATTCAGGTTAAGGTGTCTAATGAAGCCAGTTCTTAGGGAGATGGGGAGTTTCTTGGTGAAGTTAAATTGCATTTCAGAACAACTAAATGAAATCGTAGCTATGTTGTAGGAGAAACATTAGAGGGCTGGTATTTCTGCACAAGTGTATTTTTTAAATTGAATTTACCACCACCATCCATCACGTTCCTTGCTTAATATTTACTATAGGTGGAAGTCTCCTGCAGCACCTCTCATCACAATGTTTGACTTGTTGATGAAGAGCTAAGACCCAACAATGTCAATGTCTTCTGTGATAGTTTGTGCTATACGTACTCACGCCACCATCATCTAAGGCAAGTGATGGTTCATTTCTCTATCCTAATTTGTATATATATACACATATAAATAACAATGAGCAAGAAAATGCTTTAAGGCGATAAAAATAAGGAAGGGTAGGGAAATACGACACAACACTTACCAGATGATCATCAATCCCAATCTGTGGTGAGTGTGGGGTCGTATTTCCCTCTTCTACCTTAGTTATATCTATATAAGGAATTTTGGATAAGGGAATAACCACCACATTATGGAAACAAATAACCCCCCCACACACACACACAATGCATGCAAACACGCCAGGCTTATGAAATGTTAAACTGAGGAAATGTGCGATTTTATTACCAAAGGATTCTTTTTGTCATATTCCTTCTCATGTTTTCCTTTTCTTTTTTTCCTTCTTAAGAGCTTTCTAAGGTCTTTCCGTTTCTTTTCCTGGAATATTGAAAAAAAAAATCACTAAATATAAACACATTACAGCACATTACAATGGATAAGATAATAAATCGAAGACAAAATATTGTATCAAACTCAATAAAGCAGAACTGTCTTCAAGCTACCTCTTAAAAAAAAAAAAAAAAAAAAAAAAAAAAAAAAAAAATACAATTCACAAAACATCAATTACAAGCAGAATTCCTTAGGAACAATACAACGATAACTTTCATCGCGATTAATAATTTAAAATTAAGACAAATTTATCTCACTAAGCTCATAAAGCCTTTCTTCTTGTTTTGAATATATCTGTTTCTTCAGAAAATTAGGTTAGGATATTATGAGTGGTGTAACTAAGAGACAGTTAATGCGAAGGGGAAAAAAATATACATTTTCATATATGAAAAAATATTAATGCATGAAATTATTCTTCGGTCTCATATTTTGCAGGCATGAAAAACAGAAAGTCATGCTCTCAAAACAGTCCACATACCCTCTCCCCCCCCCTTTTTTTAGGAACTTTCCATCTAACTTCCACACGTGGATAATAATGAACTATTTTAACGGTTGAAAATCACTGAGCAGGTTTTAGATTGTATTCTAAACTTCCCAGATGACTGAAGAAGGTTTGTATCTTTGATGGAGTGTACAAACCCTGGCCAGTATTGTCAATTTTTCTTGAAGTTGTGAGCACCAATGGTCTGCTATTCCTTGTATTATGGTCCTTTTATAAAGTCCCTGTCTGTTATAGTACTAAACAATAGTAACATGTGGATACCACTATAAAGGAGAAAAGAAAATTGTCAGCTGAAGCAGTTCTGTAGAAGAAGATACTTCAGGGAAAGGTAATACTCAATGAGTAAATCTGCGGCCTTGGCAGAAACAGGTTCTAATGGTCACAGTAGGATGGATGGAAGATACAGCAATGACTGAAAAGAAGGGTGCCAGCAATAGCAATGCCGACTCATTAAATCACTTAGGGACTATGGCTGGGTATGGAATAAAGAAATCGGTAAAAGACAACAAATCGGTAGGAACAGTGCTTAGCCACTAACAGAAATAGCACTGCAGGAAAAGACACATAACCCCACTCAGCTCCCGAAACTAAAGCAGCACCGGACACGTCCAGGCATGAAACAAGATGTCATTAATTTTAATTCGGGCATTTGATAGCAGTCAACAGAACAAGATGACCCAAAACGGAGTTAAGATGCCATTAACAATCACCAGAATCCCGTTACACGTGTTCACCTGATGCGACTCCAATTTGGTCAGACTCCTACCACTTGTCTACAATGGGTAACAAGTATATACTTATCTTCCAGGACACTAACTTCATAGTGGCACTATCACTGATAATGCATGATGAGGATTTGGAAGCCAGAGCTCTAGTGAAATAAATCAACATGCAATACAGATTGGCAAGCAACTGTGGAAGGCAGTTCCTTTGTGAAACCTGTAAGAAAATGTGCAAGTTATTAAGGGTGACAAGGACTACCCCATATAGGCCGCGTTCCAATAGCCCTTTGGAGAAGACTTATCGTGTATTTATAAGCAGTCCATAAGTAGGTAAGGAATAACAGACCGATAGATTCTGGGTGCCTACAGAAGACACTGCCAACCTGTAAGACGCTAAACTGTTGTGGGGGTTAGTACTTAACAGCTTAGATCTGAACTTTAACCATGCAGTGTTGCCTTTGGATAAATAGTTTGTGTTTGAAGATCGGTCGCCACCATATTGGATTACCTCAATAAGGAAAGGTACGTCAAAACCAAAGTCACTGCTACTATTGAAAACTAAACCATCACTGTATTGTTTAGAAAATTTTACAAAGTCACAAACATTGGCAACAAACTCCTTTTCCCAAATAAACTGATTGCAAGTACTATTAACTGAACTGAGTCAGCCCAACCTCACTACCCCTACATGAGGAAGTGCAATTATTTCACACGCAAACTGAAAAATCTTAAGATGGCTACCAGAAATTACTACACTTGTTGCTGCTGGCCTAGCTATGTGCGCCCAGATGCACAACAGAGTTGTGTGGTGATTGCCCACTGCTGAACTGCCATGAGGGTACTCAGCCCCTCCTATTTATAAGCATGGCATTCCTGGAGCATGAGAAAGCAGATTTTTCCTCATTCCGATTGCGACATCACAAATCTTTAATCCTAAATAAATTCCTATCAATCTGAAATTTTTACAGTAGGTAACTGAGATACTAAATGTCAAAACTAATCCTAATGAAAATTTCTGTAACTATCATTGTTTTGCCATAAAAAAATTATTTCCCAAAATGTTTATAACTCCCAAAGTTTTAGAGCTACAAAGCTGAAATAACCTTTAAATTGATTTATTTTTGCTCCTCTTTCATTTGATACCAAAATCAACTTTGTTACTATTTTTAAACTGGGTGAATGAAAACTGTGAAATTTAAATCATAGATATTTCCTAATGTATTGAAATTGTGGCTCTAAGAACAGTTTTAAACAATTCTACACTGAATCTTCAATAAGCTATCATCACCATCTAACTTTAATAACAGTTTTTTAAATAGATTTTTCATCGTTTTACAAATTTACCCCCTCCCCTTTGGATTCTGAATGCTTTCAAATCTTCTCCCGGAAACCACCATCGCTGGATGAATTTTAATTATTTCTTTTTCAGATATCAGCCAAACTAATGCATGAATTCAAAAACCAATCGATGTGTCATTTTCAGAAAAAAAATTCTTCTTTCATTTAAACATACTACCCTCGATGAAAGTTTTGTCTCCAAAGACCTCTTGAGGAACCCAATTTTCAAAATCTTCCCAATACATCCTTTAAATTTTATCTACCTTTCTCAGAGTTTAATATGATATGTAAGCAAAAATCATTTTTCTTTTAAGCTATAAACCATTCCCCTCTCTTCAAATTTGTGACTCCTAGAATTGTAAAAGTTTTTACTGCATCATTCTGATTTCATACAAATCCGATTTTAAAATGCTGAAATCTCTTTAGGAAAAATTCCTAGCTGTGAAGTTATAAATCTCGTTTTGCTAGTTAGTGTCTGAAGTATCTCTGAAAATGAAGGCAACATTTTCCTTTATGAAATAATTTGAATCCCATTATATGAAAATGTTGATTAAGCAAACGACTTTAAACCTTATCTGCAATGTTATTGAGGTGAACTTGATACTCTCTAAACAAATTTGGTTATAAAATAACAAAATTTTAGGTTACCTGACAAACCCTCTCTCTTTCTGACTGGTACTAGGCTATGATCAATATAATCTAACCTGATGTATTATGCAGTTTACCACACTATGCATGTTATGGCTGAATAACCTTTAATAAGAAAAAGCTGTTGATAAAGGCTTATAACTAGTGCTGGATGAATTAATCTACTCTATGACCATTTCCTATATTTGGTAAGCCCAGTGTTACATCCAATACCAAGATTCTGATTCCAACCCTTTTAGCTGTAAAAAAAAAATGTTAAATTATTGTTTCTGCTGTAGAAGTGTCAACCTGTGTTCTAAGATGAACAAGAACACAAAATTAATTAGTGATTTTTGACATGTATTGTGGAAGAAATTGAGGGTTGTCTGGAAAGTTCTCAGCTATTTTTTTTTTTCCATAGGAAATTAAAATTTCAATTTCTTTGTTCAAAATATCTTGTTTTGTAGTTTGATAACAGTTCTTCCATCCACTGTCTATGATGACACCTTACCATACCACACTTGACAAGGGCCAATGAGAAAACAATAAAAAGGCACCCCATCAAGAAAACACATAAATAATTAGTTTCAACATCAGACTGTGTTCAAAAGACATGAGAAATTATATCTTCCTCAAACAATGTTGTCGTAATATTACCTGCCAAATATGTGCACTTAATTTTTCAAATGATTACAGTAATGTGATTTCACCTTCATTCCTTCAAAAAGTTCATCCAATAGTTGAACAGTCTCCAGTTTTTGCTTTGTTTTTATTATCCTCGCATTTTCAGCTTTCATTTTCATAGTTTTTTCATATAAAACTTCCATCTTGTCTTCACTATCACAAGTGATTCCTCTACAACTTTCTTGATGCAGAAGTTTATCATATTCTCTTTCTTTCTTCTTTTTTCTAAATAAAAATCCAAATTATTAGAATTATGTCTAGACACTCAAACAAAATCATATTACAAGTTGATATTATTTTGATAAAAATAGAGGTATGTTTCATATGTTAAATGCACATTGATGAAGTCATCTCTACACCTAATTCTAAACTCCACAATTCACAGAAAACTGATGGCAGAGGGTGCTTTGCACCAAAACTAACCTCTATTATGCACAATCCAATCCACAGCAGCACAAGAAAAGAATGAATTGATAAATGCATTAGTATAGCACCTTACTTTCCTGATTTTAAAAATAATGTCATTACAACCAAAGTATGTTGCGGGAGCATTTCAGTATATGACTGAAGTTGTTCACATGTTACTTAATAAATTTATATGTTAAAAAATTTCACCAGTCTACCAGAGAACATCAACCCAATCTACGCCTAAATTCTGTAACACTTTTGTTAAGACTATAGCAAGAGGTCACTAACTGGGCAACTCTTTTCTGCACATTCTCGATACTATTACTCTATTTCTTATGATACAGATCCTAAGATCCCATACTAGACAACAAGACAAAGATGACATACAATAGCTTCACACACTATTTCCTTTACAGATGTTAAAATTCTTCAAAATTCTATAAATCCCAGTCTAGCAGAAGCAATTTCAATGATAGTTTGTACATGTTCATCCCAATTCCTGTTGCTTACTACTGTTACAGCCGAGTACTTAAACGATTCAACCTTTCCAAGAATTGAAAAGATTAAATTCGCACTCATGGAGAAATTTTTGTTTATTATGCACATTACCTGATGCTTAAGAAATTTAATATAAACTACTATTTATCACACCAAGTTGCAGTATTGTTGAATCCCTAAACAATCAGCAGAATCATTTACTTCCATAAAGATAATTGTATCATCCACAAACAATCTCAAATGACTATTAACACTGTCTTCAAGATCAATTAAAAATATCAGGAATAGAAGCGGCCCAACTTCCCTGCAGGACAACACTTCTCCTTTACGACAAAACATTGCAACTTTTCAGCTACGAAAACCACATATACATTTACAAATCACTTGCTATATTCCCTAAGCTCTGGTCTTCACTAAGAGGCAGTTATATGAAACAGTGTCAACAGTTTTTTTTAAGAATCCCTCCCCCCTCTCCCAAATGCATGTATAACTTTCATCATGTCATGGGAAAATACAGCAAACTGTATTTAAAATCATTTACTCTTACCAAACCCTTGTTGGTTTGTTACAATTATCATGCAAGAATTTAGAAGGAAGAATGTAAGAAGGAATCTGAAGATTATTCAAACTGATATCAAACAGTTATGAACAAGGAGATTCACGTATCATCTTAACATTTCGGAAGAAAGCAAAAGCTGACAAATGTGAAAATTACCACACAATAATTCTAACATAATATGCTTTAAAATTACTGACAATGTAATGACCATAATGTACAGAAGAATAGAAACGTTAGAGGAAAAGATAGTAGGTGAAGATCAGTTTGGGTTTAGGAAAAACTACAGTACAAGAAAAACAATTCTGGCTTTAAGATTAATACTTGATGGGCAGATCAAGAAAAAGATACTTTTATAGTGTTTGTTGATTTAGAAAAAGCTTTTGATAATGTTAGGTGGTACGAGACATACCAAATTTTAAAGAAGTCAGGTCTAAAATATCGAGATAGAAGAATACTTTATAAACTATACAAGAATCAAGCGGCTATAACAAAAGTGGAGAATCATGAGAGACATGCATCAGTTAAAAAGGGTGTGAGGCAAGGTTGTAGTCTATCCCCATTGGAGAAAAACGTCAGTATGCTATGATTTGCTAATGACAGCTTAGCAGAAGAGACTAAGGATCTTGAGAAGTTACTGAATGACATGAACAAAATACTGAAGGAAGATTTTGAACTAAATACAAACAAAAAGAAAAAAAGTAATGAAATGTACCAGCAATATTAGTAGATTAAATATAAAAATAGCTTCAGATGCAATAGAAGAAGTATATGAATACTGTTACGAAGTAAAATTACTACTAATGGCGGAAGAAAGAATGATGTTAAAAGCAGAATAGCATTAGCAACAAGAGCCTTTATGAAAAAGAGAAATCTTTTAGTTTCATATATCTAGGACCCAGAAAGAATTTTTTAAAGCTCTGTGTATGGAACACAGCACTTTATTGTAGTGAAGTATGAACTTTAGGAATACCACAAAAAAAGGAAATTTGAAGCACTTGAAACGTGATGCTACAGAAGTATACTGAAAATTAAGAGGACAGATAAAATATGAAAAAAAATGTGTTTTGGAGAGATGGGTGAGGAGAGAAGTTGGTGGAAGGGTGTTACAAGAAGAAGAGGCAGGATGAGGGGACACATATTAATACATGTGGGATTGTTTAATTTGTTATTGGAACGAACACTTGAAGAACAGTAATGATAGACTAAGAAATATATAACCCAGATAAGTGAAGACACAGATGAAGAGGTTAGCACGAGAGTGGAAGAGATGAAGGATTGTATCAAAACAGTCGAGAGACTGATGACAGAGAAAAAAAAGAATTTCATAATGTTCAAGCATATGATATACTAAAAAATTCTATTGCAGATATATGTTAGAAAGGTAAATGGGTAGTCTTCCTTGAAAATGGGAGTAATCTGCACGATTCCTCAGAGAGAACGTACTTTACCCTATTTTTTTGATTCATGCCATGCCAGTGTCAAAGTTATTATAGGTGGAAGAGGACTGGGGGCAAGGAATTTGTTCATGGATCTTTGAAAAATACAATCCAGAATCCACCTGAAGTAATTTAGAGTATCCATGGAAACTGGATGGCCAGACAGGAATTTGAACCTACATCCTCCTCAGTGCGAGGCCAAGTGTTACCACACACCAAATACTTTTCTCTCGTCTAATGATCTATGGCAGTGGTTCCCAATTAGTGGTAAGCGTACCCCCAGGGGTACGTGAGGTTTCTTCAGGGGGTAAGCGTGGTAGTCTCTTGGCTAAGGTGATCACTAAAATAATTGAAAAAAATCCACTTTTATCAGCCAAAAGAAACATTAGTATCACCCAAATATATTTTAAGATAAACTGTGTTTGTGTCAATTATATTATTGTAATCCTGTGGTTGTGAGAAGCACTCTACTGGCATGAACAAATTCATTTATTTATCATTTCTGCTGTAAGGGGTATGCGCAGTTGAGCTCCTTCTTGC
The DNA here is from genome assembly GCA_031002005.1 of Vandiemenella viatica. Lineage (NCBI taxonomy): Eukaryota > Metazoa > Arthropoda > Insecta > Orthoptera > Morabidae > Vandiemenella > Vandiemenella viatica. The sequence continues at coordinate 171,632,839 of JARYHS010012519.1, read as the reverse complement.
AGTGGTACTCGGGAAAAAATAATTGGGAACCACTGATCTATGGTATAAGCCAGTTAGGAAGGATATGATTTTGGCCACATAATCTGAAAACAATCTTCCGGGATACAAGTGGGACCAAGTGCTTTCCCCTCTTTCAGAATCTTCAGTTGCTTTACAATACTTGCAGAGTCTATTCCTAACAAATCCATCTTTTACTCTACAGGACACGAAAAACCAGTCTTCTACACAGATTTTTTTTTTTTTTTTTTTTTTTTTTTTTTTTTCGGTGAATTAATTTTTTATTTTGGTATCAAGAATGTTAGCCTTGCTACGGTTGTCACTAATATCTAATTCATTTTGTTTCAATGATGAAAATTGTTGGAACTACAATCATTTGTTTTAAGAAGTCCCAAATTTCATCGAATTTATTTGGAGGCTTTGGAAAGGGAATTATAAAAGAAATAATTAAATTACTTACACATCACTTTTTTCTCACATCCTTTTAGCATGGTTAAGGATTCTATGTTGCTGCCGTTTGTTGTTCTTTGAATAGGCATGGAGCCTCCTCTGCTTCTTGAATAATTTTTCTTTACCTTACGTATGTACCACGGGGAATCTTTCCCTTCAACGACTATTGATTTCAGCATGACTATCGATACCTTGCCTAATTATGCACATGAAATTTGTCACATCTCTTTAATGATGTGTCCTGTTGCTATAAATGTATGGTACTGATCCTTTATCTACAGTCTAAAAGATTCCTTTGAATTCCTGTAAATAAACTTTTTTCCATTTTACACACGACTGTTGGTTTAACAGATGTAATAACAGCTTTATGACTGTTTATTAATATAACTTATACTGCTGAGTAAGTCTGGCCTGTCTGTAACAACAAAATCTAAATGTGTTGTCATTATCATTAAAGGCACCAAGTAACAGGACCACATATTGAAGATGATAGGAAAAGTCATATTTTTTCCTGCCTTCTTTTTGAGCTGAAATGCTGAATTAAACAATTATTCAACGATTCTGATTGTATTTAAATGTACAGGGCGTTCGCCGGGAAACGCAACCCACTGTTAGCGCTACAAGGAAGAAACTGCTCGCGGCGAGCGAGCGGTCAGCTCCCGGCATTGTTCGACCATCGGCCGCGGACTATTTCATAAACTTGTATGTGCTAAGCATTTAAATGTGACGTAATTCATTAGCTTACCTTATAAAAGATGCTGGAAGTGTTGACACTCTTGTGTAATGCACATTTCACATCTTCTGAACATATTTCGAGACACACGCTGCCCTAACTGACTTAATGATTTTTTGGGTGACTGTTCTAGTCGAAAAGCGATATCGTCAATTTTCTCCTCTGTGAGAATACGGTTGACCGACAGTCTCTTTTTGTTAAAAAATGAACCCGTTTCTCTTACTTTTTTAACCAGACGCAGAATTGTTGATTTAGCTGGCAGTAAAGCGCCAGGATATTCGCGACGAAATTTACTGCGACACTTTTTAAACGACTTCTTCTTCACATATGTATCGTAGAGAAATATTCTTTGTTGCAAACTGTAACGTACCATAATTTTACTCACACTCAAACACGGTACAGATTAGTAAGAGTATGAAGCCCCAAACCAGCCAAACCGCAAAGAAACGTTTATTCACAACACTGATTAATAAGAGACTGAAGTCACAAACTATCTACAATGCAAAGAAACCGTTCTTAACAATGTAAGGGTCACTGCACTGCACTGTTGGGGCAGCGGAGGTGTTAAACAGTGCGGTGATTCACGGTGGCGTGTGGCGGAAACTGCTGGCTCCGCTGTCCGAGCAAGTTGCCGACGGCAACAGACTGGGAGGGTTGCGTTTTCCGGCGAACGCCCTGTATTTTATATAGCATATAAATGTATATTCAGATAATTTTCCTAGTTTTGGTCATATTTTTATGATATTAATGGTCATATTTTGACGAAAAATCTGGTAGTTTTTTAGTAGTACCGGGAATTCATTGGATATAGAAGAGAAGAAATTAAGATAATTATTCACATAACTGTACTTCTGCTGTACAGGTGGGAAAGAAATCTTATTTTCATTGTGGTCAGAATTCACCAGTCAAGAATTAAAGTTATACATTATTGTCACTCTCTAAACGTAATGTACAGCCCGCCTTTCAATCTCAACAATGCAGCAGAAGCATGCCTGTGTCAATCAATATCTCAATGAAATATCCTCAGTCAACAATAAATCTGCAGTGGATCTGTGAGTAGACCCACCGCCATGCCAAAAATAAAATTTTCTGAAAGTGCAAAGTTATGTAAAGGAATTTAGAGAGCGCCCTTATCTGAAATTAAAGTTACTTCAACAAATCGATTTAAAATTTAATTTCCAAACGGTGCAGTGAGTGAATGGAAGCAAATTATGCTGTTTACATGAAAGTGACACTACTAGATAAAATAAATGATGTTTAATTGAGAATGTCTTGATGTATAGTAAATTTAAGTGTTTGGTCATATTTTGTCATTTTTTGGTCAAATTTAACCATTTTTAAGGTCATATTTGCCTGCATATTTCTCTATTTTTTTTGTTGTCCTAAAGATCTGAACCCTAATTATAATGAAAATATATCAAGAAAGAGTTAATAAGCTTTTTTTTTATCACTGCTACCAGTTTTGTGAAGATCATGAACTCAATATAAGGCAGTCCTGAAGTCACTTCCTAGTATTATTGCACGATATGAAAATTGTCAGACATCATTTACACTGTTCTTCTGTGTCTTGGCAACATTTATATTGGCAACTGGAAGATGGTGGAGCCTACTGTCATTTTTGTTTATGCTACCTTTAATTCACACGATTTTTCAAACTTAATCAGCTTCTATTTCATTACACAGGAAGTTTTTAATAAGGACTACAAGGAAAACATACATGTTTTCATTAAATTCTGTGGAATCTATGTATGGTTTTTAACCAGCATTATTTGCTCATTAAAATAAAAACTTTTGTAGAAGTAATAACACTTTCTAACTGATTGTTTAAAACACTTCTACAACTAATTGGAAGTATTTATGTGGTTGAGATTCCCTCAACATAAGACCAATCCATAAAATAATATACAAAATTTTAAATTTTTATTTTATTTTTGTTTTTGCTTACGGGTTTACGCCTTGTCAATGTCAAGGTCATTAGAGATGGGAAACGACTGGCGACAAGGAACGGGAAGGAATCGGCCATGGCCTTTTGAAGGAAGCAACCTGGCATTTGCCTGGAGTGATTTAGGGAAACCACGGAAAACCCAAATCTGGATGCCCATACAGGTATTCGAACTCGTATCCTCCCGAAAATGAAAGGCTAAAGCGTTAACTGCTCACCCACCATGCTCGATGGTTTTTTCACCCCCTCCTCCCCTTATCACACCATGTCACATTCCTTTCCTCCCCTTGTGACGATACCCATTTTGTAATTTCAAATTTACAACTGTATGGAAACAACAATTCCAATATGACATCATAAAGCTCCTCCTCCACCGTTAAGTGTGATGTAATGTATGGATACTCTCTCACATTTGGCACATTGTAATATATCCATAATCTCACTTAAAGCAGCTCAGAGAGGGATCTATCATATGTAGTAGTACAGGAATGGACTTTTATAAACATTTTCTTAACAATAAAGCATTTTTCAACTCTGGATCTAAACATTTTCATAAAGAATGTAAAATTTATAAAAGCTAATTTCTCAGAAGCTAACAGATTTTGCCACATCCATTTCCACTAATAAAGCGTAAAAGGATGATCAATTTGGCATATAATACGTATATGCTTAAATTTTATCTAAGAAGATATTTCAAAAATTAAGAATTTGAATTTTGTAAATAAAACAGCTAGGAACATAAAAGCAGGCTTAAATGAGAGAGAAAAATTCATTCAGTAATAATAATACTGTATAACAGTATAATAATAATAATAATACCATATAATAGTTAACCACAATTTGAGATTTAAAGGGAGAAAAACAGAATTTTAGTATCAAAGCTTGATAACATTATCACGTGTGACTTTTAAAAATTAGTAACTCTTAAATAAGTAAACTTCACGAGGAAATTTGTCTCATATAAAAAGATTCTAAATAAATTAAACTATAACATATTAAAAATTCAAGAAAATCTTAATAAAAATAGCGTACCATGAGAAAATGGGATTTTTGTAATTCACCATAAAATATTATTTTCCTGCAGGATTATACTATTATTTTGGAACAAGTCAGCTCATGGGTAGCCAAGACTATAAATAGGGTAGATGAGTTTCCTTGGCGGATAGTCTTCATCTAACCGTCACACAGTATGTGTCGTGCCGCAAGTGTAAATTCCAAAATGTAACTACTCAAAGGTTAACTATCTCATCAGAATAAGTTTGCAGACTCTATCATTCATTTCAAAGAAGATTTAAACTTAATTCAATGAAAGAACTTTGTTTAATGGTTTAAGAAGTCAGTAGGAGCAGTGTTGAAAACTATCATCAAGTTCACTCTTAACTTTGCGGTGCACATCTAAGTATGATTGCAAGAGTGTGTTTTTTTACTCAATAATGTGCCTTGAAGGATAACCTGCATCTTCATATGTGATTTCGAAGTTCGATATTGCTTTTAAATATTTTCAACAGTAGAGCTGTAAAAGTAACGAGAAATTCTGTACCCGCATGTATTCGTTACTAAACCAATCAATACCCATTACTTTCGGTACAATCGAACAATAGAATGAAGCATTGTGTCGAGTCGCACAGCGTACGGTTATCCTTCGTTACTATCGTATTGTTTCGTTACTCGTTATTTTCGGTACAATCGAACACGCATCGTATCGCTAACGGGACGGCTTCGTTCGTACTCGGTAAAGTTAAAGTAAATTGTTTATTTAATAAAATAAGTTTAACTAAGTTGTACATTCGGATAAAACTTAAAGTCAACTAATTAGCACATGGATCTTACGGAAAACCTCTGAATGTACACATGATTTACTGTAATGAATATTATATACGAAAGAATAATCCAGTTTAAAAAAAAAACACCTGTTTGCATAAAAAAAACCTGACCTTTCACCTGACAGTGACATATCTTGTGACAATAACTAATGACGGTTATTTTTTAAAGCAGCCTGTTCAAAACCTTGCATAGAAGCCTTAAGTGATAATGGGACATGAAATAAACATATATTATAATCTCATCAAAGTATTTTGTTTTTAAATCATGACCACAATCTTGCACTCGATTTCAGGCACAAGGATTTAGGAAGATTCTCTTTTTACGTAAGGGTTTCAGGGATTGGAATAAGTTACCAAGTGAAATTATGAATAATTTACCAAAACCGTTGAAAGAATTTAAAGTTAAAATTTGTAGAGGGAAAATGTAGGTGGATGCAGGAAAGGGGGGAAGATGAGTGTGTAGGGAAATTGCCACTACATTGCAACTTTATTATTAGAACATAACAAGTGCAGAGATGTATATCAAAAACTATTAGACAATTCTTTTATATTGTAAATTACACTATAAAATAAAATAGAAGGTATCAATTCTTAAAATAAACAAATTTCACAAATGTTTGAAATCAATAAACCTCACTAATGAACTATCAATGAAAACACAGTAACTATCTCAAATTATCCATACAAAATTTCTATTTACAAACTATGCACTGTAAATTTTAATGTTAAACAAAATAGAAAGTACAAAATTAGTCTTTACATCAGCAAAATTAGTTACCAGCGGGAGCTGGAACGTGTTCGTATCTATCCAACAAAAGCGAGTAACGAAACATGTGAGTAACGAAATGAATTTATGAGTAACGATTCAGTACTTCAAGTCAGGCAACGAACCCGTTACTCAGTAACGAATACATCGTTACTTTACAGCTCTATTCAACAGTGTAATCTGATGCCAGTGTTTAACTTCAATAAACTTTCAAAATATATTTCAAATTTGGAACAACAGTGACTTGCTTTCATTTTATGTGTGATTGTTAGCTATTACGGGATAAATAAATAGCTTGGCGACTGTTTAAAGAGTCCTAGCATCTCTGAGAAAAGGTATCAGAAATTTCTCATAACAGGCATCATGATCAAGTTAATGTAAATGTTGCATAACCCTAATGCACATTTCGTTATGGCAACGTGACGATGAATTAATTTGGGTTGCATATGACTGCACACCTTGTTTAAGTGTCCAATACAAATGCAACAAAATAAAATGCCATTATAAAATAAACAACAAAACTGAGGCCTTGCTGATTGTCACTGCAGGCAACCTGAAATTAGTTTAAAATAAAACCCAATAAAATTATTATGTTGCTAACTGAAAATATATCATAGTGAGTGGCTTTATGTGAGCCTATCCAATCGAGAAGATACTTCAGAACCCCTTTAATGTACTATTGGTTCAAACCTCTGAATTAATATGCTTATTCCCATCAGTATATGCAAAAAATGCACACATTTTTCTTCCCCCATCCACAAGGCAAGGAAAGATGCACTTTATACTTCTACCAAGTTTCATTTGCCAATGTGGCAACAGTAAAGATTAAAGCCAAGTATTGTATCTACCATATAAGATTACAATCTTTATACCTAAAAATTACTCAATTCCATGTACTTACTACCATAGTTATATACTGAGTTTAGACACCATGTATATTATTTTATTACTGTTATATTATAGACCTGAACTGCAGCAAATTTTATTTTAGGACTGTCTAAAATCCATTGAGAATACTTGCTCTAATTATGGTAGATGATAACCAATATTTCTTGGAGGAAAAACTATAGAGGAAGAAAAATATTCAAATATATAAAACAGATAAGATGACATAGGTTGTACAGGTACGTTGAGATGAAGTGATCAGGAAAAGAAGAGATCGAGGGACTGCATCAAACAAGTATAAAAATTGTAATCTTGGTTGTCCGGGTTGAACCGCGTCAATTTGTTGAAACCTGACGTTTCGGCCATCATTTTGTGGCCTTCTTCAGAGTACTGAAGTATAAAAATTGATGGCTGCTACAAAAATGTTTCCATAATTACAAGTTATTATTTCAAGGCTCAAAAAACGATGAGGAAAATTTTTCTAAAAACCAGTTAAGAATTTCCATATTATACTGACTCAATCTAGGCCAACAATTATCACAATAAAAAATTACTTGATTTCCCATATTTAGATGTGGCAGATACATGAATTTCTATTTTATAATAGAATATAATAATTTATGTGATGTGTACTTGTGCCATACGATAAACAAATGGCACAAACTATCCTCCATGAGAGAACAATATGCCTAATTAAATGTGGCATCTAGCTGAATGCGATGTCAGCAATTATGTAGCAATTCACAGTAAGAGTACATCAACTCTGTAAATAAAATTATACTTTCAGAATATCCATCAGATGTAGACAATTGTGTAATTTTGTATACATACTCTTGCTGACCCAATGGGCTTACACAACTGAGGCCTCTTACCTTGCATACTGTTCTTGAAATGGGCTCCCCTTAAACTTCAACAGACCCAAATGAAAGAAAGGAATGCATTTTTTTTTTCTTTTTTTTTTTGCAAAAAATTATTCATGCTCTTTAATCGGACAATTTCTTCCACAGAGTAATTTGATAAACATTGCACTTACTCAGAGTACTGCTGTGGTTACCACAAATGGGTACACAGTTATATATTGCCTTAGTGATGTCATATCTCTACAACTTTGTTTTGAATAGCATGTGTAAAAACTGAAAGCTCATATAACTACAACTTCAACAACACCACTGAACACTTTCTTCCCACAAGATCGGGAATGGCTGCCATTAGTCACAATATTTAAAGCAAAGTGGGTTTTGGCAGTTGACACAACGAAACCAGAAGTAAATAAAAGCAATATCTACATACTCGGACCTTCTTGGTTTATCATGCTGTACAACTTTTGAACTATGAGACAAACAATGACAAAGCTTAGGATTACCACGTATTAACATATAAATTACTGAACTTTCGTATGGATGATAGTGACAAAGAAACTGCCATTGGGAAATGAAAATACAGAAGGGTAGGAAAATAGCCCATTACTTAACACAGATGAAGCCAGGAGGGCCAGGACGAACACACTACAATATTTTGGTGAATAGCCTTAATAATGACAGGAGAGAAGCATATGGCAAGGGGAAAAATGTGTACACATCCAAACCTATCACACGAAACTTCGTATGATAATCCTAGCTTTTCTTGAATTTTAAGTCCTTGTTACAAAAGTGTATGCAATAACTTTTATATCTACATGGGTGATCCCAAAAGTAATTTCTCCAAAGCATTTAGCGATATAAAATAGATTTATTTTCTATAATATATACATCATTTTAAAGGTTGAACATTTATCTCTTTTTCTGCATAATCACCATTTTGGTTGACACATTTTGTAAACACTGACACAGTTTTTGTATGTCCATATCACACCAGTTCACCGCCATGTCTTTGAGAAAGTGATGAACATCATCTTTCACCTCTACAGTGCTGAATTACCTTCTGGCCAAATGTTCCTCCAGCTTAGAGTAAAGGTGGCAGTCAAGTCTGGACTGTAGCATGGGTGTGCAGTGATGTTCCAGCCAAAGAAGAGCGACAGTTTGATGGGCGATGCATGGACGAGTGTTGTTATAGAGAATGCTTATGCCTTGTCCCAACATTCTCTTCAGTATTGCCATCCAAGTTTTCTCAGTGTTTCGCAGTGGGTGGAAATTCAGAACCAAAGAAGAGGAATGATGAGCAAGGGAATAAGCATTCTCCACAATAACGTTCACCCGCACGTCATTCGTCACTCATCTGTTAAACTTTGGTTGGAACATCATCACACACCCATGCTATTCTCTGGACTTTACACCCAGGGACTACCATATTTTCCCCCAGATGAAAGAATAATTTTGCCAGAAGGCGATTCAGCATTGAATAGGTCTTCAAAGACATGGCAGGAAGCTGGTACGTTATGGACATACAAAAACTGTCACAGCATTTACAAAAATGTATCGACCAAAATGGTGATCGTGCAGAAAAATAGATGATTGTTCAACTTTTAAAATGATGTGATAATATAGAAAATAAATTTATTTTTTATCTCTAAATGCTTAGAAGATCTTACTTTTGGGATTACCATTAAAGATAATTTTCATTCTGCTGGTTTAGTTTTATACACAAATCAGCCACTAAATAAAGGCAATAAATTTAAATAAGAATAAAATTTAAAATGATGTGATAATATAGAAAATAAATTTATTTTTTATCTCTAAATGCTTAGAAGATCTTACTTTTGGGATTACCATTAAAGATAATTTTCATTCTGCTGGTTTAGTTTTATACACAAATCAGCCACTAAATAAAGGCAATAAATTTAAATAAGAATAAAATTATTATTTACCACAGTAGGTTGGACTGTGTAGAACTACTTTTGAATGAAAAACCTACATCACCAGAGCAATTTGATGTACATATGACACAAATGAGTAGTATGGGGGTTTACATTGAAAAATCCAGTGATATTAGTATCAGCATGATTTAGAGAAGCTCATACTCTGATGTCAACTTTGATAAATAAGGCTTTCTTTGTCTGTTTACCAGATTATCAAGATGGTGCAAAAAAAAAAAAAAAAAAAAAAAAAAAAAAAAAATCATGTGTTATGACGATTCAAATTTTCATTGACTTTTGAAATAGATTTCATGTAAAATAATTTACAGCAATTCAACATCACACTTAAATAAATCAATAAAAGTAAACGAGACATTAATATTACATTTCAATATCTAGCTCATGTCTTTGTTGTTGTAAAATCTTTTTCTGTTTTTCCTTAAGCTCCTGTTCATCCTGTATTAATTTTTCTCTCTCACAATGTCTCTGCTGAATGGAATCATCACTTAGATGTTTTGTTTTATCAAAATCAACCTGCAAATAAAAAAAGAAGTGTTCTACATCACACATTACCATTTTATTTGATGAATGTCAGATAAGACATCTCATCCTGTTATTAACATTTTTTTTTCAGAAGCAAAAGCGAAACTCTGTAATTTATGCAATACAATACAAATAAAAGAGGGAAAGAGATGTTTTCAGTCTATATCATAGATGAAAAAACAACGGTCCATCACAATTAAATTCATGTTCTCTGGAATGCCATGCCCAAGCAGTAACTATTCGCCCACCATGTACAATGTATAATGACATGCAATAACAAGATCAATAACTTGGTACTTATGGAAATAACATAGGGCACTACATTAGAAATAAATACTAAAATTAGCATAGTTTCTGCTGTAGTAAATTCAGATGAAATAGATTAGAGAAGCCAACTTGATAGAGTAGAATTAGATCTCTCCAAAGCATTTTACAAGAGTGTGCCACAAACAGGGTATGCATTTAATATTCTAACCAAAAGTGTTTCCAGATGACGACATTGCTGAATAATAATATTAATGTAGGAGAGGAATGCGAGCAGTTTCCTGGGGATTTGGAAAGGCTATCTAGTTTAACATATCAATACAGCAATAATATAATACGAAAAAGTGTCATCCCACAAAAACAATTCTTGTAAAAATACGCAAAATCTCGTGGTTGTTTAGTGACAGAAAGTTACGAGATCTTGTTCTGAGACAAGTCTACACTTTACAGTGTGTATTCACTTCACTCTGTGGAACATAATGGTTTTTCTCAGTATTATAGGTCGTCTATTTAGAATAAAAATATTCTGCCAACTTGACCATTATGCATGCCTTGTTATTGCAGACCTATACATATACCTTAAATGTGTTGCTTTAGCCAACTTACAAATACACAAAAGCCAAGATTTCCCTTGCACATCTTTCAAGTTTCGCAAATCTTAGAATAAATCATATATATATTATGCCTTTCATTTCATTAAAAATTATAACATGCACAATGGCAAAGTCAACAGAATATTTTTTACTCTAAATAAACGACCCATAACACTGAGAAAAACAATTACATTTCACAAATTGAAGTGAAAACACACTGTAAAGTGTAGACTTGGCTCAGAAGAAGATCTCGAAACCTCTTGTCACTAAACAACCACGAGACTTGGCCCATTTTTACAAGAATTGTTTTTGTGGGATCTAAGTTCACAATTCCATTTGAAAATTGGAAGATGAGAACATTTCAGAATTCAAAACATCAATATACGTTGCCAACAATGGCCACTCACTCTTCAAACAATGGGTGTGTGTCACAACTGAGTATGCCGATTACCACAAATTAACAACCAGCATAAGTAAATAACGAGTAACTTCCAAATTGAACATAGGATGGCAGTAAAATTTAAAACGTTAGATACACTTGCTGATCTATCTGTATAAATGAAATTTCAGGCATATAGCTAAATTCAGAACAAAGCAATTAACTTGCAAATATGCGGCAAAATTTTTCACATTTTGTGTTGACATTCAATAAATAAGTGAAAAATAGCCATTATTCAACTTTTCTTATGATTCGGGGATGAAACCATATAAGTATACAAAATCATCTGTTTCTACGACCACGGGAAATACAGCATAATTTTGATGTCGGGGCACTGTAGCGTATTTTTTTTTTTTTTCATTTTTTTATTTCACTAACTTCCAACGTAAAGAGACAAAGAAAATAAAAATTAACACATCGTTTAAACTTAGTAAGCATCATCTATAGTGAAAATCTGAGGCTAAAAACGTTATCAGGGTAAAAAGCGATTTCACGTTTTGGATAGATATACAGTATGGAAATTTTCTAGTTTTAGACTTTTCTTGTAATCTAGAGCTAAAACATTATCCTTCTATATCTACGGATTGATGATCATCCGTCAGTCAGTCAGTGACAAAATCGGTGAATTTGCACATGAATAAAATTCACACTAAGTTCAGGAAGGAAACAAAACTTAGTGTGGTTGCTGAGCTTGCTGATATCTATGCTTTTTTTTTTTTTTTTGTAACAGTTTAACGTCCCTTTTAAACAACGTGGTCTTTAGAGACGGGAAAGGATGGGGGCAAGGAATGGGAAGGAATTCGGCCATGGCCTTTTGAAGGAAGCATCCCGGCATTCACCTGGAGTGATTTGGGGAAACCATGGAAAACCCAAATCTGGATGCCCGGATGGGGATTCGAACCGCCGTCCTCCCGAATGCGAGGCCAGAACGCTATCCGTTACACCACCACGCTCGGTAATATCTATGCATAACTAAAATTTTAAGCATGTAGTTTTACTAAGACTGAAAAAATTGAGGTACAAAAATGGTCTGAATCTCTGTGAGAAAAGTTTAGGCAGTGCCGCCATTGACTCGGCTTGTGCACAGCTGTGCACCCAGATTAGATACACAGGTAGGGTTATATATACGAGATAGGTCTGATAAGTACTTAGCTTCTCTTCCCGATGACGCCACTGTCACCAGATAAATTTATTATCGTGTAGTACATTATCTTAGACGGCTATTGTTAAAATTTCATCCAAATCAGACTCATGGCTATGTTTTGATCACGTGTGAAACTAGGTGTGACCGTGGATTTTAGAAAAACGGAAAAAGTTGGTGATTCGATTCTTGTTTTTGGAAGGAAAATCGCGCAGCGAAATCAAAGAGCGCTTGGATGCTGTGTACGGTGACACTTCTTCGATGGCGACTGTCAAAAATTGGTTTAATGAGTTTCAACATGGTCGCATGTCGGTTTTTGATGAGCCATGCCCAGGTGCCCCGAAAACGGTTACCATGGAGGATAACGTGACAAAAATCCACAATCTCGTATTGGCAGACCGCCAATTGAAGGTGGGCGAGATTGCTGGGACAATAGGCATCACAAAAGACCGCATGGGTCATATCTTGCGTGAAATTTTGGGCATGAGAAAGCTGTTGGCGCGATGGGTGCCGCGTTTGCTCATTCCGGACAACAAGCGCAACCTGTTTAAGCTCAATCTGAATCAGTTTCTGCGCCGTTACGTGACCATCAATGAAACATGGTTCCACTGGTACACATCAGAGACCAAGGAACAGTCAAAACAGTGGACTTTACCCGGCGAACGTGCTCGGAAAATGGTGAAGACTGCCCCATCGGCCGGAAAGTGAATGGCCATCGTTTTCTGGGATTCACAAGGTATGATCTACACCAATTACCTGGAGAAGGGCAAAACGATCACAGGCCTTTACCATGCCAAAATACTGGGCCGATTCGATGCCGAATTGCAGAAAAAATGGCCCCATTTGGCGAAGAAAAAAATGCTCTTTCACCATGACAACCCACCGGCTCACACAACCGCCATTACCATGGCCAAATTGGGTTACGAACTGCTGCCCCATCCACCACATTCTCCAGATTTGGCCCCGTGCGAATTCTTTTTGTTTCCAAACTTGAAGAAGACACTTGCCGGGCAGAAATTTGAGTCGAATGAAGAGGTTATCGCCGCCAAGGAGGTCTATTTTGCAGATCTCCAGAAAACATATTTTTCAGGTAAGTTAAAGAAGTTGGAGCATTGCTGGGCCAAGTGTATCAAGCTAAAAGGAGACTACGTTGAGAAATAAATTGCCACTTTCCCAAAATTTTCGTTTTCTCTTTTGTAGGCTAAGTACTTATCGGACCCCCCTCGTATACCGCGTTACAAAAAAATGTATACACACTTTTAAAGGTCATAGAGAGTTCGTTTTCACTCTTGAGAGGATGAAATTTGGTACAAACATAGTGTGATGTTTGCTCAATAGGTGGCAGCAAGCTAGGGCCGTGACACGGGCAGCGGTGCTTAACTGATATCAACATGGCGGAAGTACGGTTGAACTTTGAAGAGCGTAAGCAATTGTTGAAGTGGTACTGGAAATTTGAGAATGTGGCTGCTGTCCAGAGACAGTGGAGACGTGAGTTTGGTACAGATCCACCTGCACGGTTAACAATTAGCCGTATACGTGACAAATTAGAGCTGCATGGAACAGTGAGTGATGTACACAAAGGCCGATCAGGGCGACCTCGCACAGCTACGAGTGACGAGTCCTCGGCTGCGGTGTTGGAACGCTTTCAGTAGTCGCCACAAAAATCTACAAGGCAATGTGCGCGTGAGAGTGGTGTAAGTCATGTCAGCGTGCTACGCATTCTGAAGAAAGGCAAGTTTAAAGTGTACATTCCCAGACTGGTGCAACAGTTAAACGACGACGACTCAGATCGTAGGTTACAATTTTGTGAATGGTTTCGGGACATGGTTAACAATGTTCCGGGATTTGTGGGGAATGTGGTTTGGTCAGATGAAGCACAGTTCAAGCTCAATGGAACTGTCAACAGACACAATTGTGTGTACTGGGCTGACAATAATCCCCACATCACAGTGGAAACGGCTGTGAATTTGCCTGGTGTAAATGTGTGGTGCGGATTGACTCGTAGGGGACTCATTGGTCCTTTCCATTATGAAGGTACTTTAACCGGTGAACTTTATCCGAGAATGCTTAACGATTCAATTTTACCTGCCATTCATGAACTGTACGGTAATGAGAGGATATATTATCAACAAGATGGCGCCCCTGCGCACTACCATAGGGATGTAAGAGCATACCTCGATCTACATTTTCCAGAGAATTGGATAGGACGCAGGGGTCCAATCGAGTTTCCTGCGCGTTCTCCAGATCTAACACCGTTGGACTTTTACTTATGGGGATCAGTGAAAGACCAGGTGTACAGAAGAAAACCAGATAACCTGAACGAACTTTGGGATGAGATTAGAACAATGTGCGCAGATATCCCACTAGAAACTTTAGCGGTAGTTAACGAATCAGTCGCAACCCGTATTCAGAAATGCATTGATGCAGAAGGCCATCACTTTGAACACTTAACATAAACATTTACCCCAGAAAGTGTATTGGAAACTTCAAACAGACTTATAATCTTACTTTCAGGCTAATAAACATTTTGTATGAAAATGTTTCCATATGTTTTTTCTTCTCCTGAAGTGTGTATACATTTTTCTGTAACACTCGGTATATCAAACATCTGGATAGGAGAAAACCCACTGCTTACCATAGAAGAAGATTCCTGCGGTGTCGAGCCATGGAAAAAACGTACACACACAGAATAAAATTTCTGAGCCTATGGCCCTTCTTCAGTAGTAGTGAGATGGCTGCATGTTGGAGGCTGGCAGCCAACTGAGTAAGCCTACAAGGCCAGTAGCTCATGGTGGGGGGGGGGGGGGATAACAACAGGCGGAAAGTGAGGGTGGGGGTAGAAAGGCAAAAACCAGAAAATAATAAACCTGTTGATAGGAACCCATCGCAGAAGTGCGGTAGACTTCAGCTGATGGTCCTAAATTTCCTATTACATCATGGATGTAAGTGCAAAAAACTGAGAAATATGTGAAATAAAAATATTTGCAAATATAAAACTAAGCAAATTTCGAAGTTACAAACTACAGAAAGATAGGCTCTGGTGAGCGATGGTTCTGTGGGAAAAGGTAGGAGGTGAGGAGGATGGGGGGGGGGAGGGGGGAGAAAAATTGTTGCCATCTTAAATTTAGTCCTGGTGGTTGTCTGGTACCCAGTTGATACTGATAAGCCAGTTCCCACCTTCTAAGTTCTGAGATGCTGCATTTGTCTGAGAGGACTGATGGCGCGGACTGCAAAACGTATTGAAATTGTTGGTGCCATGGGTGGTGGCATGATAAGATACGGGGTGGTCAGGGTTCTAGGTGAATAGTGATTGTCTGTGTCTATTCATTCTGATGGCCAGTGGATTCGTTGTCAGACCAATGTAGGAGGTGGGGCAATGGTTACAGGTGAGTTGATAGACGGGAGGATATACTAGTGGCACGTCATGTGATGGGGAAGCATACCCCAGTAATGGGATTTGTAAAGGTAGTACCGAGCGTGGCGGTGTAACGGTTAGTGTTCTCGCCTCGCATTCGGGAGGACGGCGGTTCGAATCCCCGTCCGGGCATCCAGATTTGGGTTTTCCATGGTTTCCCAAATCACTCCAGGCAAATGCCGGGATGCTTCCTTCAAAAGGCCATGGCCGAATTCCTTCCCATTCCGTGCCCCCCATCCTTTCCCGTCTCTAAAGACCTCGCTGTTGAGAGACGTAAAGCAGTTAAAAAAAAATGTAAAGGTAGTGGAAGACAGGTGCATACTCTGCATAATTTGCAGCCGGATCTGTTGCAAGGAAACGAACCTTAGGACTGTCTTGCAGGCTGGGGTGCTCCATATTTATGGACCAAGAGTTGGTTGAGGTTCGGAGGTTTGCTGAAGCAGGTTCTGGGTGGGTGAGGGAGGATTTTTGGAAGGAGGTTTCTCATCTCAGGGCAGGCTCGAAGGAAGTCGTAACCTTACCGTGGGACTCAGTTGACAGATTCCAAACCACTGAAGTATCGGGTGATCAAAACAGGGCTGTGGTTGGTCTTAGAGGATTGCTGATAGGTTGAGCGGGTTGTAATGAGGCCCATGAAACTTGTTTGTGAGCTAAATCTGGTGGGTAATTGTGGGATATCAGGACTTTGGAGATGTTGCTAAAATACTGTTGAAGGCCTGTTCATCTATATATATCTATAAATGAGAAAATGAGAAAGTTCGGATGTGTGTTTGGATGTACGTTGGCAATCAATCACGCCTTAATAACTCAACATATTTAAATGAAATTTGGCATGAAGTCAGTTAATTGCGTGCGAAGTGCAATAGGATAGATGTTATCCCGCATAAACGCATAGTTTTTTTAGAAATTGCCATTAATATCAATTCGGAAGCAACAAAGAGTTTCCTACTTCGTAGATAGCCGTGCCACATTTACTCTTTGCTTTTTAAGTAAATCGCAAACACTACTTCTCAGAATGCAAGTTTGTGTTTAGTTTAAAAGCCATAAAACTGACGCAATGGCAAATAATAGTTTTGAAGCAGGAAATATAAATCTGTTCTTAACCTTAAATTTAAAAAAGAAAGGTAGGTACTGTTGTCAAGTTCGCAAAAAGATGTTTTCATTTGCGTACATAAAATACTATGACATATCAAATATTACACCATAATTTCGTTCGTAATATATGCGTTATAATAAATATAAAAAATCAAAGCTTGGAAAAAAAGTAAAATGCTATGAGTATACCAGCACGAAAGTCGGTTCACTGAAAGTGCAAAATGGTCGTGCCCCAAATGTCGTATTTATAAAAATGTAAAGGATTCCATTCTATCTCGGTTATTTCCTGTTTCTTTTTTGTTACTATACAGTCTGTGTATTACAAATTATTTTTGCCGAAATTTAAAACTTAACTAACCCTTTTTATTTTTTGTTCAGAATTTTTGTACGAATAGTACTGCTTTTTATTTACTGTTCAATATTCTGCAAATATCTATCGAACGCTACACTTAAAACGAATGTATTCAATGGGCTAATGTAGAAACTTATTGTTTCATGAAGTAACACTGAAAGTCGTTTACAACACAATACACCTCATTTGCACGGAGCATAACAACTAAATTCCTTCTGCCGTAACAAAAAACATTCTGGTCCAGGCAGCATTTCAACCAAACCACATTTCTGCTAATACTGCCGCTACAAAATCAAACGATACGAACACATCTCAACACATTAAATGCTCTGGACCTACATTTCGAGTGGTAACAGAATTTTCTATATCAAAATTCCTAATTAGTATATCATAAATTACTATCACAATTAATTTCATTATACACCTTACTAAATCACGAGCAATAAAAGTCACTTTATCGCGATGTACATTTGACCTGCAATATGAACGATCGTAGAGAATTGTGGACTTTCCGTTGTACACTGTAAGTTAAAAGCATTTTAGCATAAATTTTTTAATTACGTTACCTCAATAACTGTCATGAAGCTGACGACATAGTTCATGCGGCTGAATGTAGTTTTAGACGTATTCAGTATTTAATTTACTGCGTTAATAATAAGTCAAGTTTATTTTGCTATTCATGACGTCACTAACATACAATATAGTGAATGTATTAATGTGCGAGTGATAGAAGCTTTGATTTTCTAGCGGTAATTTTAAAACGCAACCTGGGCCAGAATGAGAACTTAAACATTATTAGTTATTAAGCTTCTTTCATTAGCGCCATTTTAGTGACATCATGTATCGCTTTGTACCGATATTGTATCAAAAGATCTATATTAAGCTTGGACGATTTAGCAGAACCATGCGGCGTTGCCCGAAGTAAATTTTTTAAATTTATCAATGTTTTATTCAGATAGTGGAGTGGCGGAAAAGCGGAGTGGTAATTCGCCGGTAGTCATTCAATTCTGTATGCAGAATAAGAAACCGAATATGAAGAAACAATCTATTACTACTTTAATATTGAAATTTATATTTTAGCGCAGAATTAATGGATCGAAACGAATGAACTATAGTAAACTGCTCTATAGGCAATTCAGTTGTTTCCAGAGATAGAGAAACCATTACCGCAATACCTCTCATTATTATGGATAAAAGAATCAATTACTACTATACTTACTACTATAATATGTAAATTTCTGTTGATGGAACCAATATATCCTAAAAAAAAAAATCAATATTCAAAGAGGAAATTAAGTTCTTCTTTTTTAAAGATTTTTTCAGATACTCAATGCAAATCAAAATATTCATTTTTAGTATCACAATTTTACTAATAGAAATGAACGTCCTTGGGCCACTTAAGTATTTATTTGCTGTTTGGATGTTAGTATTTTTTTGTTGTTGATATTTAGTCGATTCCATCAATGTATTGCTAATATTTTGACGTTTTGAGCTTCCATTAATTAAAACTATATTCATTTTTATTCGCGTGATGAAATTAGTAATTTTAAGAGTTGTTGGGTAAACGAAATTCAAATCTTTCAAAGAAATGTAAGAAAACTAGGGCTATGAAAATAGCCAAAACCTAGGAGACAAATCCGCAATATTGTATATACGGATATATTAAACTGAAAATACTCCTTACAAACTGAATATTTTTACTGCTTTATCATTTCAGTGAAGTAGTTGTGGAACATAAATAGATTTTTGTTATTTTATTGCAACATTTATTACTACTATCACTAATAAAAATAGCTCTTAAATAAACTGTATGGTCGTATTGACCTGGTGACAAGACTTCTTTACGTCTCCGGAATCAGTCCCTTTCGTAGCCTCTTAACGTAACCCAGTAATCCTACCGGACATAGAGGACCCACAGTTCAACACGGAATCAGAACAAAGTGAGCATTCTGGCGTAATTCACATCACACACCAACCTATGCCAGAGGTGAAGATCGAGCTAGGGACCTTTGAAAATCCTCGCCAAGACTGGAATTCAAGCTGGGGACTTTTCCATCTCCAGTTGGACGCCCTAACCACTGAGCAACCAGACCTCTCAAGAATATCTTATATTACAACACTTTTCAACGCGGACGAAGTCGCGGGTAACTGCTAGTTGGAACATATGTGTTTACCCCAAATGCCAAACTCTACAGGGGAGGGAGCGTTTGATGTGATGAGGGTGGCAGCTATCGTAATGAAGGTACTGTTGTAAGTTGGTGGGTTTGATATGGACAGATGAGTAGATATAGCCATTCGTTACATCCAGGAAAGTGGCATGTGTGTGGGAGTAGGTCCACGTGCCGCAGAGTGCTGGCGGTAGTGAATTTATTGAGGAAACTGAGTAGATTGTCTTCCCCGTGGGTCCAGATTATGAAAATGTCATCGATGAATCTGGCCCACAAAAGGGGTTTCAGATGGGCTCCAGCTAAGAATGACTGTTCCAGGCGGCCTAAGCAGAGGTTGGCGTATGAGGGAGCCATGTGGGTGCCCATTGCAGTGCCGCTAACTTGGTGGTAAATTTTCCCATCAAATGAAAATAAAATATTGTTCAGTATTAGCTTGGCCAGAGTGGGGAGGCTATCGGGGGGGGGGGGGCCTGGCCTAGAAAGTGTTCCATGGCACTGCGACCTTGACAGTGGGGAATATTTGTAAATGGGGAGGTCACATCAACCGTTACTAGGAAGAAGTCAGGGGGAAAAGGTATGGGTACTGTAGCCACCTGAGAGAGGAAGAGTCGGGTGTCTTTGATGTGGGAGGGAAGCTGGCTGACAATTGGGCTGTAGATGCTGGTCCACCAGGGCATTGATGCACTCAGTCAGTGAACCATATGCAGCAACTATGGGGCGTCCTGGGTTGCCAGGCTTATGAGCTCCAGGAAGTAGGTAGAGGGAAGGTGTGCGCGGTTTTTTTTGTAGTGAGGAACGAGACAGAAGGGGAGAGAGGACATGGAGGGGTCCACTGAGCTGTATATATTCTTTTATTCTATCATTGACTGCAGGTGTGGGATCATGGTTGAGGGACAGTAAGTGTTAGTGTCAGAGAGCTGGCGCAGTGCTTCAATAACTTAATCACAATGGTTCATGACCACCGCTGTTGAGCCCTTATCTGCCAGTAGAATGATCAAGTCTGGATCAGAGTAGAGCTCCCTGATGGCCCGGGTTTCTGAAAGAGTAAAATTGGTGCCACTGGGTAGTGAATTAATGAAACTGGGAGAAGCCAAACTGGTGGAAACCAGATCTTGAAACAATTGGAGAGGGTGGTTTTGTGGGAGATGTGGTGGATCAAGAATGGAGGGTGGTTGGAATCTTTGGAGACTGGGCTCCTGGTGATTCCGAGTGTCCAGAATGCTGCTCTTAAAATGTTATAAGTCAATAAAACTAAGGAAGGATAGGGAAATTGACCCAACAGTTACCACAAATGAAGACGGCTAGGAACGATGAATACAAAAAAGAACAAACACAAGGAATGCACAATATTTCGGCATGTAGCCTTATTCTTGCAGAAGTGAGACACCGGGCAGAACCAAATGGCCGTCGTCTTATACACGTCTGACCAAAAGAGCAGAATAATATACATATAAAAATCATAACAACATAATACTGAGTAAGCAAAAACAAATAGATAAGTGAATAGTTAGATGATCTGAACACATAGAGAATCAAGTTCCTAAATTTTCTGAACTATCTTAATTCCTGTAACACACTGTATTTAACATGGGCCTACTCCCACACCCAGGCTACATTCCTGGGTGTCGATTTGTTCCTCTCCAATGGCCACCTCAACTTCTCAGTCCATACCAAACCCATCAATCTAGCGCAGTATCTCCAGTTTACAGTTGTCATCTATATCATGGAAAACGTTCCCTCCACTACAGTCTTGGCATTCGGGGCAGTTGTATATGCTTCCATCCCCCTACCCTCCCTTTTAGGTTAGTCGGCTGAAAAGGGTCCTCGAGACTCTCCAGCAGCCCGCCTCCCAGGCTTTACCTGGGAGGAATGAAATTTGTAAAAAACAGCAATCCCTCTTGCAGTATTCAAACAACATTTCACAAGTACTCATATCTGCAACTACTCCCCCTTCCTCCTCCCTTTTTGGTTCACAAACAACTTGAAGGGGCCACATTACAATCTCCTCAACCTACTGACCACCCTAAACCCCCAAAACCAAACTTAGTCCAGTTCTAGTCACAAAATAATTCCCAGGCCTCCAAAGCATTAATAGAATCCTTCAGCACGGTTTTGATTTCTATAACCCATCCAGAAATTAGATCCATTCTTCCCAAAATGCTCCCTGCCTCTTCCTACAACTTGTTTTAGCAGGCCTCCCAACCTCAGCCAACTCCGTGTCCACGAACGTAGTCTTCCTCGTCCCATCAGACAGACCCAAGGCTCTTTTCCATGCAATAGATCCTACTGTAAGATGTTCAACACACCACATCTCCGCCACTTTCACCAATCCTGTCACTGGGGACAGCTTTCCCATTATAAGAAACCTCTCTAGCAATATACCAGCTAACACTGCTTGACTTCCTATATTGGTTTGACCACCGAGTCACTAACAATAAGAATGAAAGGCCACCAACAGATGGTATTCACCCAGAATCCAAAATATCCAGTAACTGTACGTGCCATCTCCCATGACACCAATAATTTTAATTCTTGTTTCATGGTCCATGCTATCAGAGTCCTCCCAAACAACAGCTTCTGAACTCAGAAGGTGGGATCAAGCCTACCAATACAAACAGGGCACAAGGCAACCTCCTAGTCTCCATTTAGGATAATACCCAGTCATTTCTTTTCCTTCCCTCTATCCCCACTACTTAAATTGAGCCACCACTAACCAGAGATGATGTTTAACTTCATGGATTAAAATTAATTTTACTTTTGCTTACTCCGATTTATGTTGCTAAGATTTTGCTATATCATTCTGCTCTTTTCACAACATTTCTCAATGCTTCAGTATTAGCTCCAAATCACTACCCTCTCTCTGTCCTCTGTTTGGCCACATTCCTGGCTAACAGTCATTCAGTGAGCGGTCTCCTACAACACCCACCCTACAAAATGTGGATTTTTCTTTTTGCTGATAAAGGCTTAAGATCTGTAAATTACTCTCATTTGTGTTTTTGTCTTTTTCTGAGTCCACCCCACACAACCATCCTCTAAGGAAAGTGGTGGTTCATTTCCCTATCCTACAGTGTACAGCATTATTTTTGCAGAAGTGAGACACCAGGCGGAGTCAGACTTGTACACGAAGACGGCCATCTGGTGAATCGTATATAATGGATTTGTATATATTACTATGTTCTTTAGACCGACGTACAGTTTTTATCTGATCTCGATGAAACTTTGCATGCATGTACTTGAAAACAAGGGGAAAAATACTGTCTACATTTGGTTTACAAAAACCCACCCACCTAAAGGGAAATTTGCATGTCAATGGTTCAGTTTCTTGAAAATATCTCGAAAATGGCAGTGGGGGAAAAAAAATCGGGCAAAGTGGATTGCAATACTCTGAAAGCCCATAAATTTTTCTGTTTGTTGATGTTGGACTGGTTCTATTCAGACAATAGCTGTCTGCGATGTGGCAACACATGAATCTACAGTTTTTTATGATCATACACTGTCAAAAGTACTTTGCACACATATGCTTTAAAATAAGTGGAAAAATAATGTTTGCATTTAAAATTGAGTTTGAATTTTTGTATCATATTCACCCTGGTTGACCCTACAAGGAAATAGGAAACATTTTATTGATAGTCAGTACAATAAACGAGTCAGGTTGGAGTAAATTTTTGAGGCATTTGTTAAAGAAGTTGATGACTGAAAGAATTTCAAGTAAAAAAGTAAAAATTTGTTTAACGACGAGGTGTGGGGAACTTATCACTATCAAATATGCTCCACTGAAATTAATTAAAAATAAAAATTTACTCTTCAAAATAAAGCCGGTAGAAAAAAAAAATCCTTTAGGTATGAAAATATGGTTAACTGTTTCGTTTGCTTCCCTTCAAGGAAATGTTTACCAGATAGCCAGAAAATAGGCAACAAAGGTGAATTATATGCCGAAAGAAACAGTTCTGCACATTATTGACTTATTGGCAGTAGGGGTCTGGAACTGATTCTGATGTCATCATCGTCAGAATTCAGCATGGTCACCTTATTCACTCAAAATCCACTGTGCACAATGGAATATTAGTTGTCTCTCTAGTCCACACTGTGCTTCAACCTAACAACAGCCTCCACTAATCTACATCTACACTCTGCAATTCACAAATATTGTGGGTAGCAGAGGGTGCTAAGCACCAATCCTAATTCTGTGCATTCCAATCCCGAACGGAATGACGAAAAAAAAATACATATATGTATCAGTATAGCATCTTATTTCTCGAATCTTATCCCTCCTGTCATTGTGAGCCAAATAGGTTGGCGGAAGGACTATTTCACTGCACTCGTAAATTAAAGATTTTTGCATATTCTCCAACAAATTCAAACGAAAAAGACGTCGTCTGTCTGCCAAACAATCCCAGCCCAACCCACGTATCACCTCTGTGATACTTACGTAAGGACTGTAACTAACAGTCATGAATTGAGCGGCTCTCCTCTCTACATTCTCTAACGCGTCAATCAATCCCTTGCAAAACGGATCCCAAATTCCACAACAATAATCCAAATGCAGACACACTAGTGTTTTGTACGCTATTTCCTTTGTATGAGCATTACAACTTCTCAAAATACGGCCTATGAATTGTAGTTTAGAATTAGCTTTGCCTACGACGGAAGTTATGTGCAAGTGACATTTCATGTTGCTTAGTACACTGTTACACCTAGATTCTTCATGGAATCCACCATGTCAACAACTGGATTGTTAACTTTGTACTCATGAGAAAATTGAGTCTTTTTATTACTCACTTGCATTGCCTTGCACTTTTTTCAGTTAAGTTTAAGCTGCCATTTATGGTGCCATTCCGAAAAACACCCAGATCGCATTGAATTTATAAGCAATTGATAAGTGCATAATCAGCAAAGAATCACAGCCTACAATTAATGATGTCACTGAGATCATTTATAAAAATTAGGAAAAGAAGTGGTCCTATTACACTTCCTTGAGGAACGCCCGGACTAACATCTAGCTTAGAAGAGGCTTCCCCGTCAACAACGACTTAATGAGACCAACCAGTTGGAAAATCGTGTATCCATTCGCAAATCTGATATAGCATATGCTCGAATCTTCGCTAAAAGCCAGTTGTGTGGTACAGTGTCAAAAGCTTTCTGAAAATCCAAGAAAATTGCATTAACTTGTGATCCCGCATCGATAACTTTAATAACATCGTGTGAAAATAGGGCTAGTTGCGTTTCACACGATCTGTTCTTCCAAAATCCGTGTTGGTTTGCTGTAACTCGTTTTCATCAAGAAACTTCATAACGTTAGAGCATATGACATGCTCCAGAATTCTACTGCAAACAGATATTTGAGATATGGGTCGATATTTCCTAGGATCTCTCCGATCTCCTTTCTTGAAAATGGGAATCACCTGCCCCATTGTCCAGTCAATACAACAGCTCTTTGAACATCAGCATGTGTACAGCATGCAGAAGAGCACATTCACAATAATTATTGCTGCTACCCTTGGCTACCTGTGCCTGGAGTGATTTGGGAAACCATGGAAAACCCAAATCTGGATGCCTGGACAGGGATTCGAACCGGCGTCCTCCCGAATAATAAATATCAGAAGGGTGCATGAAAGGTGAGGGGGAAGAAGGTCATGCACTCCACTGCAATTAAATACCGACAGGTAATATTTGTATTTCTTGTATGATAACACGTATGCATAAATCTAATATTTTGAGCGATTTTACTTAATTT
Organism: Vandiemenella viatica; assembly: GCA_031002005.1. Taxonomy (NCBI): domain Eukaryota; kingdom Metazoa; phylum Arthropoda; class Insecta; order Orthoptera; family Morabidae; genus Vandiemenella; species Vandiemenella viatica. Next base: position 171,607,708 of record JARYHS010012519.1, on the reverse strand, counting down.
TAGCAGATTTGAAGCTTAATTTCATCACTTTTAGTCAGATATTACTGCCTTAGGAATGTGTGTACCAAATTTGAGACCAATAGGACAACTTTTGTAGATTCCGACACATTAACGTGTTACCATACTTTGCTATTGAAAATTTCTTGTGAATTTTTTCAATGGAGAGAAGCTGAAATGTCAAAAACATATTCTTTAATTATTTGTTGTATTATTTTATGAGGTTTGTACTAATTTTGCAGTTCTCGTGGGATAACAGTATTGTGATTTATAAATAAACTCTTCTCTCTTAATTGTTTTGACAATTTCGCACACACTTTTTTCTGAATAATATTGCATAGGAAATGTATAACCACATTCTCAGACTGAAAGAACCGTTTTTTCTACTGGTTGTGGTTTGCACAGCATCTATAACAATAATAAAATTAGGGTCCAGAAATCTCCACAACCAAACCAAACTCCACAATATTATTGCTTGAAAACTGAAACTTCAAACTAAGTTACAACTATTAGCCAATATTTTTTTTTACTTTTAAAAGAATGAAGGAAGGAGTTTATCACCTTTATACTGGCACAATAAGCCTTGTCTCCATCTCTATAAAGCAATTTCATTCCACGCAAAGCGTCCATTGCTTTCATAAAGCAAACATATTCCTTAAACTGCACATAACCTTCAAATGACACATCATTACCAAATGAAAACATTTTCATTCCTGATATGTTTGATTTCATTTTAGTTCTGTAAGGATCAATACTAGGAATATCGACACATCTCACTTCACCAAACAATTCAAACACTTTTTTTAGAACATATTCACTAGGTTTTACAAAATCACCAATTTCATTTTTTGGTGCAAACCATTTACAAGGCACATTACTTATATGAATCGTATCAGGTCTCTCTCCAGGTTTCATTTCGTTCATGTTCTTTGCATCCCTAAAGTAAGAATCCCAGGTATGCCTTGATGGGAATGGAACTTTTGCTTCAGCAGCACGAATCTTAAACAACTCTGAGAAACCACTAAGTTTTAATGTTCTCCCATCTAATCTTCCAACAACACTCTTAAGTGATGATTTATTTTCGATTTCTCCCTCAAAGCGTATAAATTCTAAAGTGCTTTTGGACACTTTTAATATGGTGAACTCTTCAGGAAGGATCATATTTTTTAGTTTTTCTATTACTTCCGAATTAGTAATAGTTTTCCCAGAAAATTTAATTTGAGGCAGCTGTACAGAAATATTTAATCTCGCTATTGGTTTCAGATAAAGACCCTGTGCAGGAAAAAATTCAACTGCATCTTTCGTATCCTTACAATCCTGAAATACATTCATTACAAAAATTTTGTATTAAAAGTGACGTTACAAGAACTTTAGCACCAATTCACATCAAAACTTTCGAAAAGGTTAGTGAAGCATTCAATCATTACACTTAATAAATAACTTTGGCTCTGTAGCCCACGAAAAGACAGGAATGATCCATTACTGCGAATAAATTAATTTACACAGAATTAGTAATCATTGTATGATCACCAAATTAAGACTTTCTTGTACTTTCATCAACTACTGGTAAAAAGTCTATAAACAATCACAACACCAATTAATCACTCTTAACATAAACAAGACTCAACTAAACACAACAATAAACATGCTAACATTGTCTCTGTCATCTATCGATCACTCGAAGATGTGCAACATGTCGGAACTGGTACATATCTTGAAACTGAATAAGACTGTGATATTTCACCCCGCTAGAGATGTCTACAAAACAAAATAAACTACATTTTGATGGATTAATTAATTTAATTCTTTAATATCAACTAGTTTTCTAACATTATTATTAGTTTTAAATTTGTAAACAAAAAGGACTTGTAGTAATCTTATATATATATAAAAATAGACGTGTTTTTTCCTATATTTCACTTTTCAGCCACCACTACCTAGCACAGATCACTGATGTTTGTGGGTGGAAGTAGCATGGAGTTTCCTGTCGTGCACAACGTTGGCCGAATGCCGATAGCTGTGGGGATGTGGGAGATATAATGATTAAAGTTGGTCAGTGCAGGGCGTTTTCATATTTCGACCAAAAATTCCTATCTCCGTATACTTCTGTTTCCTGCCACAACTACATAACATAGACCTTTGGTGTTTGTGTGTGGTAGTAGAATCGTCTTTCCTGTCGTGCACTATGGTTGTTAGATGTCGGTAGCTATGGGGGTATGGGAGATATGGGGGTTGAAAGTGGTCGACCTGTGGCAATTTCATACTTCTGAAAAGACAAAAGTGTCATGGTGTATCACTTTTCAGCGAAAACTATAGATCACAGATAACTGGCGTTTGTGTGTGGTAGTAGCACAGAGTCACCTTTCGATCACAACAGCGGCCGAATTTCAGAATCTGTGGTTGTGTGGTACATATGGTGGTTGTAAGTGGCCGACCAAGGATATTTTCGTATTTCGACTGTCTCCGCATATGTCACTTTTCTGCCACAACTACATAGCATAGAGCATTGGTGTTTGTGTTTGGTAGTAGAATCGTATCTCATGTAGTGCACTATGGTTGTTAGATGTCGGTAGCTATGGGGGTGTGGGAGAAATGGGGGTTGAAATGGTCCACCTGTGGCAATTTCATACTTCTGCCAATGACAAAAGTGTCATGGTGTATCACTTTTCAGCGAAAACTATAGATCACAGATAACTGGCGTTTGTGTGTAGTAGTAACACAGAGTCACCTTTCGATCACAACAGCGGCCGAATTTCGGAAACTGTAGTTGTGTGGGAGATATGGTGGTTGTAAGTGGCCGACCAAGGATATTTTCGTATTTCGACTGTCTCCGCATATGTCACTTTTCTGCCACAACTACATAGCATAGAGCATTGGTGTTTGTGTTTGGTAGTAGAATCGTATCTCATGTAGTGCACTATGGTTGTTAGATGTCGGTAGCTATGGGGGTGTGGGAGAAATGGGGGTTGAAAGTAGTCCACCTGTGGCAATTTCATACTTCTGCCAATGACAAAAGTGTCATGGTGTATCACTTTTCAGCGAAAACTATAGATCACAGATAACTGGCGTTTGTGTGTAGTAGTAACACAGAGTCACCTTTCGATCACAACAGCGGCCGAATTTCGGAAACTGTGGTTGTGTGGGAGATATGGTGGTTGTAAGTGGCCGACCAAGGATATTTTCGTATTTCGACTGTCTCCGCATATGTCACTTTTCTGCCACAACTACATAGCATAGAGCATTGTTGTTTGTGTTTGGTAGTAGAATCGTATATCATGTAGTGCACTATGGTTGTTAGATGTCGGTAGCTATGGGGGTGTGGGAGAAATGGGGGTTGAAAGTGGTCGACCTGTGGCAATTTCATACTTCTGCCAAAGACAAAAGTGTCATGGTGTATCACTTTTCAGCGAAAATCTTGTATATATATAAAAATAGACGTGTTTTTTCCTATATTTCACTTTTCAGCCACCACTACCTAGCACAGATCACTGATGTTTGTGGGTGGAAGTAGCATGGAGTTTCCTGTCGTGCACAACGTTGGCCGAATGCCGATAGCTGTGGGGATGTGGGAGATATAATGATTAAAGTTGGTCAGTGCAGGGCGATTTCATATTTCGACCAAAAATTCGTATCTCCGTATACTTCTGTTTCCTGCCACAACTACATAACATAGACCTTTGGTGTTTGTGTGTGGTAGTAGAATCGTCTTTCCTGTCGTGCACTATGGTTGTTAGATGTCGGTAGCTATGGGGGTGTGGGAGAAATGGGGGTTGAAAGTAGTGCACCTGTGGCAATTTCATACTTCTGCCAAAGACAAAAGTGTCATGGTGTATCACTTTTCAGCGAAAACTATAGATCACAGATAACTGGCGTTTGTGTGTGGTAGTAGCACAGAGTCACCTTTCGATCACAACAGCGGCCGAATTTCAGAAACTGTGGTTGTGTGGTAGATATGGTGGTTGTAAGTGGCCGACCAAGGATATTTTCGTATTTCGACTGTCTCCGCATATGTCACTTTTCTGCCACAACTACATAGCATAGAGCATTGTTGTTTGTGTTTGGTAGTAGAATCATATATCATGTAGTGCACTATGGTTGTTAGATGTCGGTAGCTATGGGGGTGTGGGAGAAATGGGGGTTGAAAGTGGTCGACCTGTGGCAATTTCATACTTCTGCCAAAGACAAAAGTGTCATGGTGTATCACTTTTCAGCGAAAACTATAGATCACAGATAACTGGCGTTTGTGTGTAGTAGTAACACAGAGTCACCTTTCGATCACAACAGCGGCCGAATTTCGGAAACTGTGGTTATGTGGGAGATATGGTGGTTGTAAGTGGCCGACCTAGGATATTTTCGTATTTCCACTGTCTCCGCATATGTCACTTTTCTGCCACAACTACATAGCATAGAGCATTGGTGTTTGTGTTTGGTAGTAGAATCGTATCTCATGTAGTGCACTATGGTTGTTAGATGTCGGTAGCTATGGGGGTGTGGGAGAAATGGGGGTTGAAAGTGGTCCACCTGTGGCAATTTCATACTTCTGCCAAAGACAAAAGTGTCATGGTGTATCACTTTTCAGCGAAAACTATAGATCACAGATAACTGGCGTTTGTGTGTAGTAGTAACACAGAGTCACCTTTCGATCACAACAGCAGCTGAATTTCGGAAACTGTGGTTGTGTGGGAGATATGGTGGTTGTAAGTGGCCGACCAAGGATATTTTCGTATTTCGACTTTCTCCGCATATGTCACTTTTCTGCCACAACTACATAGCATAGAGCATTGGTGTTTGTGTTTGGTAGTAGAATCGTATCTCATGTAGTGCACTATGGTTGTTAAATGTCGGTAGCTATGGGGGTGTGGGAGAAATGGGGGTTGAAAGTGGTCCACCTGTGGCAATTTCATACTTCTGCCAAAGACAAAAGTGTCATGGTGTATCACTTTTCAGCGAAAACTATAGATCACAGATAACTGGCGTTTGTGTGTAGTAGTAACACAGAGTCACCTTTCGATCACAACAGCAGCCGAATTTCGGAAACTGTGGTTGTGTGGGAGATATGGTGGTTGTAAGTGGCCGACCAAGGATATTTTCGTATTTCGACTTTCTCCGCATATGTCACTTTTCTGCCACAACTACATAGCATAGAGCATTGGTGTTTGTGTTTGGTAGTAGAATCGTATCTCATGTAGTGCACTATGGTTGTTAGATGTCGGTAGCTATGGGGGTGTGGGGGAAATGGGGGTTGAAAGTGGTCCACCTGTGGCAATTTCATACTTCTGCCAAAGACAAAAGTGTCATGGTGTATCACTTTTCAGCGAAAACCATCGATCACAGATCTCTGGCGTTTGTGTGTGGTAGTAACACAGAGTCACCTTTCGATCACAACAGCGGCCGAATTTCAGAAACTGTGGTTGAGTGGGAGATATGGTGGTTGTAAGTGGCCGACCAAGGATATTTTCGTATTTCGGTGAAAGGCATGTGTCTCCGCAGATTTCACTTTTCTTCCACGACTACATAGCATAGAGCTTTGGTGTTCATGTGTGGTAGTAGAATTTGTGTCTGTTGTCATGCACTATGGTTGTTAGATGTCTGTAGCTATGGGGGTGTGGAAGATATGGGGGATGAAAATGGTCGACCTGCGGCAATTTCATATTTCTGCCAAAGACGCATGTGTCACGGTGTATCACTTTTAAGTGAAAACTATCAATCGCAGATCACTGGCGTTTGTGTGTGGTAGTAACACAGAGTCTCCCATCGATCACAACGTTGGCCGAAATTCGGTAACTGTGGGAGTGTGTGAGATATGGTGTTTGAAATTGGTCGGCCATTAATATTTTCGTATTTCATCCAACGACTTGTGTGTATCCGTAAAGTTTACTTTGCTACCGGAACTACATAGCGCAGAAGACTGGTATTTGTGTGTGGTAATAGTATCGAGTCTCCCATCGTGCACTATGGTGGTTAGATGTCTATAGCTGTCAATATGAATTCTTTACAATCACGAACGAAGTCGTGGGTACCAGCTAGTTTTTAAATGAAAATGTAATAATGTATATCGTTAGAATTTAGTAAATGAGGGAATCATTAATATAGGAAAGTAAACTATGAGCGTATTTTGTATTCTTTGCAATACAATACAATACAATACATTCATTTTCCATTGATCCCAATATAAGAGACTGGCTCTGTGGGATGTGGAAAGTTGTCAATTTACAGATAAACAGTTGCATAACAAAATAATAAGTACACCACTAGATGTACAGTCATAGTATACATGGTACATTAAACACTTCCATTACAAAATAATACATACACCAGAAGATGTGCAGTCATAGGATATATGGTACATTTAAAAAAAAAATTAACAAAATAATACATACACCACAAGATGTACAGTCGTAACATATATGGTACTATAAACAATTACATAACAAACTAAATACATACACCAGGAGATGTACAGTCATAGCATACATGGTAAATTAATTATTTGAACTATATTTACACAAGATACTGGCAGTTATTTTTAAGAGACCTTAGAAATAAATTCTTCGACAGAGTAGAAGGAGTTGTCAATTAAAAATTCTTTCAATGTTTTCCTGAATTTATTCTTATCATCTACTAGACATTTAATATGTGTTGGGAGCATATTGAAGATATGTATCCCTGAATATCGGACCCCTTTTTGAACAAATGACAATGACTTGTAAGTCTTGTGAAGATCATTTTTACTTCTAGTGCCGTACTTGTGTATTTTACTATTTGTTTCAAACAAAGTATAATTTGTGACTACAAAGGACATTAATGTGTATATATATTCAGATCCTAATGTTAAAATCCCTAACTTCTTGAACAGCTCTCTACATGAAGTTCTATTGCTAACCCCACACATTATTCTTATTACACGCTTTTGGGCACTGAACACTTTATCTCTATGGGTAGAATTGCCCCAGAATTTATTCCATATGACAATAAGGAGTGAAAATAAGCAAAATAAACTAGCTGTCTCATACGGAGATCACCTAAAGCTGCGTTGATGAATAGCTTATATAATAATGGTTTCATTGTTTCCGGTTATTAGCGTTTACATCGCTACTGTTTATCTGTAAATTGACAACTTTACACATCCCACAGAGCCAGTCTCTTATATTGGGATCAATGGAAACTGAATGTATTGTATTGAATTGTATAATAATTTCAAAAAATTAAAATAAAAAATCAAACCTGGTTGTAACAACGTGAGTTCCGTTTATAGATGTAGCAAATTAGTCTAATAACATTTTCGGGAGTGGTTTTGGTTATAATTCAAAGTTTTAAGAGATAAATTTTCTAACCAATAATATACATATCTGTATAATATTGGTTATTATACATATACCGCGCAAGCATTCGCCCTCGCCTTCTACCCCCAAGTAATGGCAACAAAATAAAGGAACAAAAAAATGCTCCAAATGAAATGACAAACTCCAATAAAGCAATAACTAAATCAACAACTAGAATTGAAGGAAGATGATGCCAAACTGAACCGAATGCCCTACCTAGAGGGCTAGGGAAGAAAGATGGAGCCACGACGAGAGCCACTCTTGCGCCGAGTTACTCTCCTTCTGGTGCTTCTGCTGTACATGGATTGGTCGGTTCGTCGTGGCTCCATCATTCTCCCCTAGGGCTTCAGTTAGGAGATTCGTTTTTGGAAGTTCTTGCCTAACTGGCATCACCTTCCTTCCTTATTTTTGCTGTTTTTGAACAGTCTTTTTGGAATTGTCCTTTCTTTTGGAGCGTTATAGTTACTTTTATTTTCGCCTTTGCTGGTATGGTGTGGTCTCAGGCTAGCATGGTAAAACAGAAAGAAGTCAGAGAGCTCTGGAAATTGAAAAACTATTTGGGCTTCGGCCCAGACAGATGAGGTCGTCATCGTCATACATGCACGCGAACATCCCACCACATACACAAAGGCAGCTTAAAGAAATTCTACCGCGAGACAGCATTACACACAATCTTGACTAACAAGGAGCAGCAAATCAAAAGCCGCAATAAAACACGTTAAACTAAACAAAACAATGAAGACCAAGCATAAATAACAATTGACTGACTATGCGCAAACCCATCTCCCTTCTGCTCTATTCGGCCTTGGGGGAGACTTTGCTGCCTGCTTGGGGGCGTGCTTCCTGGCGGACTCTGGCAATCAAATACAATACATAAAACAGAGGCTGAAGACCGGAAGACGGTAAAGTAGCAGGTCAGCCAGGCCCAACCTGATGATGATGACATCGTTAACGAGTTTTCGCAGTGGGCCTCGCTCATTGTGAGTCATCGCCGAGGCCAAGCCAAGTTTCGTTACGGGCTTAGCTCCTAGTGAGCCATCAGCAGCTAAATTCGTTGCGGACCTTGCTCATACCGAACCATCGACAGCCCCGTTGCATCATCATGATCTTAGTCATTTGTCAGCCAGGTAGAGCCTACCTAACAGTAAATAGCTGGGGAAAGCTTTTGTCCCCAGAATGCTAGGAAGTTTTTGCGGTTTACGCATCACCTTCCATTTCATGAAGGGATGACGCTGACTGATATAGTAAATGGCTATAATTTATCATGTGTTTTCAATTTTTTAGATTTGACCATCGTCAGATTTTGAAGACGACAATATTAAAATTGTCAAGCGATGTACTTGTATGAAAATAGCAGACGATATACAAGTCAAAGATTAAACTATTCCCTTTTATTTTTCGAGAAACTAATTTATTTTTTTCGTAAAGTGAAACAATAAATTCAACTATAATTTTTGTGTTTACTAGTAATAAATTGCATTTGTAATACTTTTGTCATTGTGATTATTGGGCAAAGTCAAGTTCACTAGTAATAAATTGCATTTATAATACTTTTGCCATTGTAATTATTGAGCAAAGACAATAACAGGTCAATATACTGAGCATGATACCATGGAGGAAGGAATATATGGAGACGACGCAAGGGACCTTCGCCACATACTGGAGTGAAACAGGGTGGAGACAAGTGGGGAGGGGAGGCCGCCATATTGCTTGACCAGAGAAACACGGGAATATGCACAAAAACCTCAAGGGAATCATAAGACAACCGTGGCACCGCAATTTGATGATGGATTATTATGTAACTCGACGAGACATATCAAAATGAAGAATAAAATTTTTTGATATCGTGCTTAGTTCTCGAGATATACTGTCTCAAAAGAGTGGAGTTTCTGGTTGAAATTCAGAAGAAACGTGTCCCCAAAGTCAAATTTGGTGATAGATTCCTCCATGCATGATACTGACGACATTCCAAACATAGATTGTCTTTGGAAACCAACGTACTGAATCCCATGGAGGAAGGAAATATATGGAGACGACGCAAGAGACCTTCACCACGCATTGAAGTGAAGCAGGGCGGAGGAGGAGTGGGGGGGCATGGCCGGAGTGGAGGGGGCATGGCCGCTTCCATACAGACACGGGGAATATGTGCAAAAACCTCAAGGGGACTCTAGGATAAAGGTGACGCCGATATCTGGTGATGGATTATTATGTAACTCGATATGACAAATAAAAAATGAAGAATAAATTTTTTTGATATTCTGCTTAGTTTTCGAGATATTCTGTCCCAAATGTGAAATGGTTTTGGTTGACAATCAGAAGAAAAAATTGGTTAAAGTCAAATTTGATGATGGATTCTTATTTAAAAAGACGAGACAAAATTAAAAATAAAGAATAAAAATTTTCGATATCTCACCTAGTTCTAGAGATATACTTATCAAAAGTGAGGTTTCTTGAGTTGAAATGGAGAAGAAAAATTTCGCAAAAGTCAAATTTAATGATCGATTCTAATGTAACACGACGAGACAAATCGAAAATAAAGATTAAAATTTTTCGATATCTTGCTTAGTTTTCGGGATATACTGGGAACATCGCAATGTTTGGGACCGCAATACCGCTGCTGCCGCCATGCGGGAGAGTTTAGTGCCTGCTTCACCGATTTAACGTCACTTCTCCTCCATATATTTCCTTCCTCCATGCTGAATCCTCGATTTCGTTACTCAACAGATGAAAAGTCTTTGATATCAAGTAAGCGATCGTAAATCGTAACTGCAGTATCAAGGATGGAGGAAAGAAATATATGGAGACGACGCAAGAGACCTTCACCACTCATTGAAGTGACGCCGGGCGGAGGAGGAGTGGGGGTGGGGGGGGGGGGCTAGGCCGCATCCTTACAGACACGGGGTATATGGACGAAAACCTCAAGAGGATTCTAGGATAAACGTAACGCCGCAATCTGGAGATGAATTATTATGTAACTTGATGAGACACTTAAAAATGAAGAATAAATTTTTTTGATATCCTGCCTAGTTTCCGATATACTCTGTCTCAGATGTGAGATGTTTTTGGTTGAAATTCAGAAGAAAACATTGGTCAATATCAAATTTGATGATGGATTCCTATTTAAAAAGACGAGACAAATAAAAAATAAAGAATAAAAATTCTCGATATCTCGCCTAGTTCTCGAGATATACTGTATCAAATGTGAGGTGTTGTAACAGAACAGGCATAATGCCTTTATAGTAATTTTATTTAAGGTAATAGAATTTACATCTATGGATACGTTGGTTATGTAAGCTCTCTGAAGTACAGATATAGTAGGATTATCGCTGATGATGCATGGCGTGTTGATTGTAGTTAAAATGTTGATCCGCTTTAGACGTGATTTCTTAAGTGTTAATCTTTATTAAATGTATTGTAATTATAAACAATTTTCCTACCTTATCAAATAAATAAACCTGCAATCTTCGGATCTACCAAATGTCTGGTAGTTAATTTCTTCGTCGAGATTCAAGAATACATGATACAAGAAGATAATAAAACTTTAAAATAGCTACATGGCAATACCGCGACAGGACAGTGTGTTTTGAAGTGGGATTAATTAAAAGCATAATTAACCACGGACAAACACTGAAACAAAAGGTAGGAAAAGTGAATTACATAAAGTAACAATAATTAACAAGCGAGCAGCCATTACCACCGGAACGCGACAACCGAATTGAGCCGACGATTCCCGAGGAGAGCCGATCCGCTCAGTATTATCCAGAACGGCGCATAGGTAACAAACACCAGCAGCGGGAGCGATACGACCGACGCGGAGAACCAACTTCATTTACGGGAGACTGTAAGGGGCGGCATTGCAGAGCGGGACGCAGTCCTAGATGCTAGCAGTTCTTCTCTTCAAAAGGAAAGTGCCAATTTTTTTTATCTTTGTAAGAAACACAAGCTGACATGAGAGAACTTTCATATGATCATTTGCATTGAAAAAAAAATAATTAATTTTCATAAAGAAAAAAAAATTAAATTATTTTCTTCCCGAGTAAAAGTCAGTTTGAGTTAATATGGAAAAAAAAATTAGTTTCAACTTTCCTGGGGAATTTTATTAATTAATATTTGTTACCTTGTTTGCATTTCATTGCATGCAATAGCGTACACCTTGTTTAACAATAACTGCGATTAGTGTTGGAGCAGAATTTATGTTTTCATTTTAATTTTTTTGTTTGCTTGCTGGTTCGGTGGATATTTTTTTCTTTGCAATCAGAATATTGTGCGATTGTATTGAAAGTGTTGATAACATGGCTACAGAAGAGAGTGAAATGGTGGAGGGGATGGCAGCAATAGGAAGTGAGTCCTTGAATGACTCAGGTCCTAAGTTCACTGATGGGTCAGTTCGTGCTATCTTGGTACAGTTGAAATCTTTTCAAAATAGTATGGAGTCAATGAATGACAACTTGAGGGCTGATTTAAAATCAGTAAAAAGTAATTTGAAATCAGTAGAAAGTAATTTGAAATCAGTAGAAAGTAATTTGAAGGCTGAGCTTGGGGGTCGATTGCAATCACTTGAGAGTACAGTGGGGAATTTAAATATGTTGGTAGAAGACAATGTTCGACAATTAGGGAATGTCCAATTAGAATTAAGGCAACATAATGTTGATTGTAAGGAACAAGCTGAACGACTAGCGGAACGGCTAACTAGGTTAGAGCATAGTGTGAGTAGGGAGACAATACTGTTACGACAGAATAACGAAGTACTCAGTAAACAGTTAGTTGTCGGGGAAGAAGTCAATGTAAGTCACGTGAGGCGACTGGAGGCGGTAGAGGATCACTGTATCCTTTTGGGGAAACACATCAAAGAAGATAAAGAAAACGTAAACAGTGTGGTCGCAAATGTCGAGTTGATTTCACAGAACTTGGGTAAGTACCAATTATCCACAGCAGCGTTGATAGAAGATGTTACAAGAGGGAAAGTTCCGGCAGTAGTAAGGGAGGAAGTATCCAAAGTCAGGGGCTTGCTTCATTCCACTTCAACAGCAGCGTGGGTCGAAGAGAAAATTGAATGGGAACAATTTGATGGTGATGGGCATATGCACCCCATTGAATTCATTCGGGACTTTGAGGACTTTGCACCTTTCTCCGTTGCTTCTGAAAAACAGCGGATCGAGATGGTTCGTTGGTACTTGGCCGGAGGAGCGAGGCGATGGGTCGACTGGTTTGCTGGCAATTGTAACACATTTAATGAATTCAAGAGGGAGTTTCTACAACATTATTGGTCGGTGGATAGGCAGATCGCCGTACATAGAGTATTGTTAAGGGAAGAAACTTATGTGGCCGCTAAGGGGACGCAGAAAGACTTTTTCATGATGTGTGCGGTCTCATGCAAATACCTCGATTGGAGTGAAGTGCCAGAGCATAAAAAGATAAGAGTGATATCATGGGGAGTCGCAAGAACTGTGCGACATAGGAAGGAATGCTGGGCAGCCTTGGTGGGAATGACTAGTGTGTGTGAGAACCACACCCGGAATTCGAGGGGAACGCCAGTAGGTGTGAAAGAAGAGGATGTTGTAGAACAGTACCCGAATGATGGAATAAGAGGAGTTTTCAAGGTGGTTTCTCGGAAATCTTATAAAAGTGTAAAATTGAATGGGTGTGTGGGGTCAAGCACTGGTTTAAAGTGCATTTGTACACAGTCAAATCCTCCACGTTTCTCACTTTTCCCAGCTCATTAGAGTCCAAATGGTGGTATTTTGTTTTTTTAACTTACAAACAGAAGTTAAGATTCGACATAGGCAAAAGTAATAGGACCAATTGGAAGAAAATAATAACAATAACTCATGTCATGTTGTGTTTCGTAAGTGAAGTGTTAACCGTTGTAGCCCTGTGGCAAGGTGTGCATTTCGGTTTTGGGGGACAGTGAAAAGAAAAAAAAAAAAAAAAAAAAAAAATACGAAGATCAATATCAACCTTTGTTCAAGGAGTGGTATTTGATTGTCTTCTTCTTTGTTTTTTTTTGTTTGTTTGTTTTAATGTTCCATTGTATTTCTTTCTCCATTTATATGTGACTTCTAGGTTTGTGCAATAATGTTAAAAAATGTTGTTATTAACATAAGAGTAGTCGAGTGGCTGCCAGCCAAATTTTTTGTATTTCATAAGTCATTTCATTTGTCTGACATGTATAATCATTTCAATCTTAGTTTAAGGGTTACCTGGCGACGGAAGTCGGGGCTTTGTTAATGCCAACTTCCGCCTGGTTCCATCGGTGGGAGTGTAACAGAACAGGCATAATGCCTTTATAGTAATTTTATTTAAGGTAATAGAATTTACATCTATGGATAAGTTGGTTATGTAAGCTCTCTGAAGTACAGATATAGTAGGATTATCGCTGATGATGCATGGCGTGTTGATTGTAGTTAAAATGTTGATCCGCTTTAGACGTGATTTCTTAAGTGTTAATCTTTATTAAATGAATTGTAATTATAAACAATTTTCCTACCTTATCAAATAAATAAACCTGCAATCTTCGGATCTACCAAATGTCTGGTAGTTAATTTCTTCGTCGAGATTCAAGAATACATGATACAAGAAGATAATAAACTTTAAAATAGCTACAGTGTCTTGTGTTGAAATGCAGAAGAAAAATTTCGCAAAAGTTAAATTTGATGATTGATTCTTATGTAACACGACGCAACAAATCGAAAATAAAGAATAAAGTTTTTCGATATCTTGCTTAGTTTTCGGGACATACTGGGATTGGGTTAATATGCGGGCTGCACCAAAAATTAATTCGGCCAAAACCAAAATGAATTACATGGTGGAAATTCAGAATAGATATTTCAGTTTTATTACTACCACTTGTGGTTAGGCTGAAATGCGGCCTAGACCAGAATAAAAATAGATATCTTGATATCTTGTTACCATACATCGTAAGCTTAATTGGGAATAGGTGGAAGTAATTTACATTGCGATACACGTTTTGTCACTAACATGGTTCTCATGAAATTACTAACAATAATAAATAAATCCTTTGTCCCTTATGTATGCAACAACAAAACCTTTCTGGTACAGACTGCATTTAGACCTAACCACAATCTCCACTAAATTGCCGCTACAGAATCAAATTATGTAGACACATCAACACACGCGTAACAACATCGTTTGCTTCATCAAGATTTCTAGATGGCACAAGATGGCATTATAAAATATTTAGACACATTAGAAAATGAAATAATCACAGCATCAAACACAATGCGAACTTTGAATTTGTATGGATTCACAATATGGCCGCTGATGCCACCGCGCATGCGCAGTATCAGCCGAGAGTATAGAGGCGGCGTCACAGATTTAACGTCATTTCTCCTCCATATATTTCCTTCCTCCATGTTATCAAGTAGGTATTTTCTTTTCTCGATGTGTGAATTATAAACAAGTTGACCGGCGGTATCCTTCTAAAATAAACATCAATTGCATATTTAAACAAATTAAGTATAAAGTCATATTAAACTTCAATACTACCTATCAGTTTGCTTTCCTAGCATTTGTGAACATAGCCATTGCCATTGTGGATTACCATAATTTTTTTCTGCTTATTATGAATCGCAATAATGTGGTCTCTGGTGGTTATTTTTTTTTGTGTTTTCATGGTATTCTGTTGACGGCGTTGTGAAAAAGTACGTTTCTCAGTTCTGCTGTCTGATAGCATTTGCACACGTGTCGTGGAAACAAAGTTACGAATTTTGCCTACTTATTTTTTATTGTTTTTGTCTATTAAAACAGTATAGTTATTAAAATGGCTGGTGGATGTAATAATGAATTTATTCACATTTTAAATACCTTCTTTGATCAAATGAATTAAACATTCCAAACTAGTTTCAATCAGCTCCAAAATAGCATCAATAAGAAACTTGATAAACATGTTGAGAATATGAACACACAATTTTAGAATATACACACACAATTTGTGAATATGAACACCCAACTCAAGAAGGTAAACACACAATTTGAAAACGTACCGAAAACTCTACAAAACGGATCTCATTACCGATGCTAACCAAAGTAAAGAATTAATCGATAAGAAAAATAAGTGTGTAGACACTAGTACACAGTTAACAGAACAAGTATCTTCTGTAAATGATAAATGTATATCCCACGAAACCTAATGCACTAAACGTCAACAAGAGCTGAGACAGCATGTCACAGAAGTTACTACTAACTTAACCAATGCCATTCAGTCGAATTCGCAGGCGACGAATCATCATTGTGCAGTCCTGCTATCTCATCGGAAATAATAAGACACACTGTGACACACAGTCAGAATTGTTGAACCAGAAAGATTTAAATGAACATGCGCATAAGGTTTACACACTCATGGCCATCAGGTCATGAGGGGAACCTGATTTTATTTTATCAGAATTTTTCATAAGGGAAGTACCGAAAACACTCAAAACCTCATACTACACACCGAAAGGAAACACTACGGAAAGGGTAATGCGAAATTTGAGGAAGTGATAAACACGATACAACGCATTTCCACAACATTGTCACTAAAAGGAACCACCCACATTGGTAAAAGATTATATTATTTATCCAGCTACGGCGCAGGAATACACATTGAAACTTAAAATAGCGTTGCAGGAATTTAGAAGTAAAGCACTCCAGAGAAAGATGCGCCATGATCGGAAACCTTATCACTGCTTCTTATAATAAAGGTGATTTAGTATTAATCAAAACACACCCTAAGTCCTCTACAGTAAATAGTGAAAACAAAATTTTTTTTCACCTGTATGAAGGACCTTAAGAGGTACAAGTTATACAACATTCATATGCTTACATACTGATAGACCCACATTCTCGTGTAGTCAATGGTTAATACAAAGTCGTGGAGTTGAAGCTATGAAAGGTAAAGAAACGTAAATACCATTTTTCACACCTAACGTACAGGTCCTGATGTAAACGTGTTTAACCTCATAATGAGAAAAATATATTATTTTGTCCTTTTCTAAAGGGAATCAGAGTGTACTTGTATAGGTCCCCTCCTCTTTCTGTTATACATCAATGACCTTCCAGGAAATTTATCCGATAAAGTTAAGAGTGTTTAATTTGCAGATGACACTAACCTGACTGTGCGTAAAACACCAAACAGTACTATAGAATTTAATGTAAATGAAGTACTTAGAGTAGTAGCAAATTGGTTTAAGGCAAATTCATTAAAATTAAATTTTGAAAAAACACATTATATTAGGTTTAAAACAAAAAACTATGCACAGCCAGATATATGTATAAACTATAAAAACAACACAATCTTAGAAACAGAGAGTATAAAATTTCTTGGTATTAAAATAGATCAGAAACTCTGTTGGCATGATCATATCACTACACTACTGACAAAGTTAAGTAGTGCCACCTTCGCAATACGAACACTTTCTCTAACAGCAGATCTAGAATTAATGAAACAGGTGTACTCCTCATATTTTCATTCAGTAATGTCATATGGCATAATTTTTGGGGAAACTCTTCACAAAGTAAAAAAGTTTTCATAGCACAGAAAAGAGCTATTAGGTTTCTGTGTAGGGTAAAACCAAGAACTTCTTGCAGACAACTCTTTAAGAAACTCAATATTCTTACAATGTGTTCTCAGTATATATATTCTCTCATGAGCTTTGTCATAGAAAATTTTAACCTGTTTACACCTAATTCACAGGTACACAGTTTCAATACAAAAAACAGAAATAACTTGCATAAAACACAAACATCTCTGTCATTAGTACAAAGAGGAGTTAATTATTCTGGGATACATCTGTTTAATAAACTACCTAATCGTATAAAACAGCTTTCATATAATAAAGATGTATTCAAACAAAAACTTAGAGATTATCTTATTGGCAACTCCTTCTACTCCATTCAAGAATTTGAAGAAAATAATTAATTGTACTCATTATGACATTTGCAAAACTCAGTTGCAAAAATGTATGTTTATTATTATTTCTTGTATTTGTAAAATATGTATGTATATATATTTACTATGATCTGACTCATATTATGTGTATATGTATCAACAATGACATGTTTCACATCCCAGAGGTACTTCCTCAGCAGGGATCCATGGAACAAGATTGATAAATAAAATAAAATAAATAATATGATAAAGCCAGAACAGTAAGTTAACGCAGTCAGAGTTTTGTGTATTTGTCTCGTGATAGGATTTCTCTTTTTCCTTTGCAAACATAATATGCATAAATGTCATGTATTGGTGATTTCTCTATGTTTTTCTTGCAAATATGTGATGATCAAATGTCATGAATTTGTGATTTTTCTACGTCTTCCTTTGTAAATAATATAGTAAGTACTATTTCTTAGTGTATAATATATTGAAACTTGTAACTGGCACCAGATGTAGGCGTGAAAAGTTGTTTATATTTGGTAAAGTAGGTACGGTGAGAGAAAGTGAGTGTTGTAAGGGAAACACCCCAACCAGTGAAAATTCCGCTAGTTTTCTTTGTGTCCACAAACAATTGCAAGTGTAATTTATAGGGGGGTTGTAACGTTAGCGATGAACACAAAAAGAGATGAGGAGTGCATCATCTAAAATAAAGAGGAGTATCGCTGAAAGGCGAGGTAGAGTGAAAGACACTGGTTGACTAGAACAATCTCGCGAGGAAAATGAGTGTTGTGAGTGATTGGCTGAGAGAGAAGAAGCGCGGATATACTTCTAGTGAGAGTCGTGAGTAGAACATGTGGTCGGGAGTGGCCGGTAATGCGAAGAATGTTCGCGAAGTACAAAATAATCAGTTATGTGCTGCTCACGTTCTAGACCAGGGATGGCCAACCCGCAGCCCACGGGCCGCTTGTGGCCCGCGGTAAGTCATATTGTGGCCCGCGGAGCTGTATCATTATATACGTAAGCTTTGATTTTCAATGGTGATATCTACACTAAGTTAAGCTGATATGTAACCAAGATCATCGCTCGATTGATCTTGCAGGGATGGACAGTGCGGGTGTACAACCGAGCATTATCATGGCTTATGTTACTGTAACTTTCAAAAACACAACACACAGACACATAGTGATAGAGTTGCCTAGGCAGCGGGATACACAAACATGGCAGTTGAGGCCGCGACACGCACACAAATTGCTTGCGTCGTTTATTGCAGTTATTGTTTCCACTCATAGATGGAAGTACACTATTTGCTTTGATTGTTGCATTTGTTTCGAAATGCATTGTCTATATTCCACGTATCTGCTGTACTGTAGTACTTGTGGCGTGTTGTCGTGATCGACTTTTAAGAACTAGTTTCTGTTTTATATAAGTCGTGTGTATGTAAGTATTACTATTGTTAAAATACGTGATATTTGTGTTGTTTCATCTTTACCGATTATGTTCCAGTTATTTTGATTATTAAGCGTTGCGGTTTTAGTAGTTTCTAAAAAATACAAGCACGTGACTTTTATTAATTTCTCTTTCTAGTTCAATGAAATAATGGCGTCAACTAGTAAAGACGTTGGTTCAACGAAGCGACAAGCTGCAGATGAATTGAAAAATTTTCAGGATAAGTGGACTATTAGCTATTTTTTGTAGAATTTAAAACAAAACCCATATGCTTAATATGCAAAGAATCTGTTGATCTATTGAAAAACTATAACATGAAATTAAACATCTAAATAAGTTTGATGAGTACCAAGGACAATTTCGATTAGACCAGGTAAGGATGAGTGGTAGGGAAATTGCCACCGGAGCGTGCGCTCCATTGCAATTTAATTAAATATTATTATTATTATTAAAAAGAAAACTTTCTGCACAGCAACAGATATTCACTAGCACTGCTGCAGAGTCAACATGTTACGTAAAAGCGAGCTATGCAGTAGCTTCGATATTAGTCAAGAAATCGAAGCCGTATTCAGATGGTGAAGGAATGTTTGGAGAGCATCGTTGAAATTATGTGTACAGAAAATAAAAAGGAATTTTCAAAAATAAGCCTCTCTCGTCAAACTACTACCAGACATGTGGAAGACATTGGGAAACGTATTGAAGATAATTTGAAAAGCAGAGCGCCTGATTTCGTATATTATTCTCTGGCATTGGATGAAAGTACAGATCTAACAGATACTGCCAAGTAGCGATTTTCGTAAGAGGTGTTGATATCCAGTTAAACAAAACAGAAGAATTAGCAGCTCTATATCCACTTAAGATCACTATAACTGCACGCGAATTGTTAGTCAGTTACAGCAACATTAAATCGTTTTTCGTTAAAACTTCATAACTTATCTGGCGTGACAACGGATGGAGCTCCCGCAATGGTTGGAAAACATGAAGGTTTAGTAAAACTGATTGAAAATGAAGCCAGCAAACTTGATAATACTTCATCATTAAATTTTCATTGCATTATTCCTCAAGAGAATTTGTGTGCCAAGTCTTTAAAAATGGATCATGTCATGAACATGGTTATCAAAACTTCATTTGATCGAAGGTCTTGAACCACCGTCAATTCCATGAATTCCTCAAGCATTTGGATTCTGACTATAATGACCTTACATTTTATACTGAAGTAAGATGGTTGTCTAATGCAAAAATGTTAAAAAAATTGTTTGATTTGAAAGAAGAGATACAATCATTCTATGCCAGAAATTTGAAAAGTGTCCAGGAGTTTGAAGACGTGTCTTGGGTTTGTGACTTCGCATTTCTAGTCAACGTAACTAACCATTTAAATAACCTGAACATTCGTCTGCAATACAAAGACCAATTGGCTAATAATATGTTTGATGTTGTTGCCGCGTTTCAAATGAAACTTGGGCTAGGAGAACAATAGTTGAAAAATAAAAATTTCACTAATTTTTCCAAGCTATCATTGCAAGCAGACGTGACACAGGCGTTGGCGATTAAGTACAGATCGTTTAAATCAAACTTGAGACGATATCAAGATTTCAAAAATCATCGTATTCTTTTATCTGCATTTTCAACGCCATTCTCCGTAGATATAAGTTCACTGCCAGGAAATTTGAAAATGGAATATTGTGAATTGTAGTATTACGCACAGCTTAACAGCTTAAGGATAAAGTACACCAGGTTGGTTTGGAAGAATTTTACAGAAAATATCTGGACAAGGAGAAATATCCTGCATTTTACAAACATGCTTTGCGGATGATTTCACTATATGGAAACACATATGTTGTGAGGTTCCCACTCACCAGTCATTACTGATTTATGTTATTATATTATTAATTGATTGTAAATGGATTTATAGTATAGGTCTTCCCGCATAGTAGTTTGTGTAGAACGGGGTAATTATAAGTTAATTTAGTAATTTCATGTTGCGAGAGTTGGCAGTACTGTATGGTTGTGTTGTCGCGGAAGGAAGAAGCCAATATGGCGAGGGAGACTGTCGTTGGCTAGCATAGGGTGAACATGGAGAGAGACTGTTTTTGGCTAGCAATAGGCGAACATGTGGAGAAACTGATTTCGGCTAGCGTCAGAATATTGTTTCAGTGAAAGCATTGTATCTTGTGTGAATTTTTGAGTGTAATAAATTGTGAATTATAGTAAAAGTGTGGCGAAAGTCATTTACATAGCATTAGAATATCCGTTGCGCAAATTGAGAGATGATTGAAGGTTTTGTAATAACAGTTACTTTATATTAATACAAACGGCGAGGTGATAGCAATTCCCTTAGAAAGGCACATCAGGGCCAAGTGCCAGTAACGCGGGCTATCAATCTTTCTTGTCGCAGTCAAAATAACGGTAAGGAGGACCTCGCAATGTGTGTGAACAGCTTTTCAGCCGGATGAACAGTATCGAGTCACAACACAGAACACGAATCATTGATGTTCATTTGTAGAACTTTATGCGAGTAGCCACAAGTTTTTTCGATATCAATATTGATGCCCTTAGTTCTGCCAAACAATGTCAAAAGTCGCATTAAGATAATTGTTTTTAATACTTCATTAAATATTCCATTTTAAGTGCTTTTTCCTTCATAAAAATACTAAAGTATTTTTTTCCCAGAAAGTAACGCATGCTGCCCGGCAGAGAGTTGTAGTTCAGAAATTTGCCCCGGCTGCTAAAAAGGTAGGCCACCTATGTTCTAGACTATACTGAATAGGAACGTTAAGCTTTGTGCTGAAGAAACTGTAGATCTATGTGCAAACCAGCAATCTTCTATATAGTAAACAGACCGATACAACAACAATCACGTCTGTTGCCGACATTCTATATATTGTGATAGAATAAACTGTGAAATAAATGCAGTTCCTGTGTTCGGCGAACTTGTGTTATCGATCATCAGAAGGTATCAATATAAATCATTTTAAATCATCACAACCGGAGGACAAACCAGAGTTGACGACACTGGGCGGAATCCGAAACATAATAAAAAAAAACGGGCCAACAACAAAGCCCCAGGTGCAAACAGGATTTCAAACTCATACCTGAAGAACTTGCCCAGGAAAGCGATCATGCTCCTTTCCAAGGTCACGGCCATCCTCAAACGAGAAAAAGACCAGCAACTTCCATCTAACTAAAGGCCCATCAGCCTACTCCCCACTGCTGGAGAGAACATTACTCAAGCGGATAAACAACGCAAAGAACAGTTTGGCTTCCAGAGTATGGAAGGTAGCTCAAGCCATCTTATTGACTGAAGACGTTTCCAGGAGATTTAACTACAGAAGGTCAACGGCGGCTGTGTTCCTAGACATTGAGAAAGCATACGATAAGAAATGGCATGCCAATTTCATCACCAAATTAAGAACACAGACGTCTGTTCGACACTGCTACCTTCGGTTGATCGACAGCTACCGAACAGAAGAATCTTTGTAGCAGCTGAGGGCCAAAAGTCATCAACCTACCCCATTCCGACCGGAATACTAGAGGACTCTTCAAAATAGTCGTCAACGATATACCTACACCGCCACACGTCAACATAGAGCAATTCGCCGACTCATGTATCTGGTAGGAACCACGACATCATCAACAACCATCTGTAGCATGGTCTAGACAGGTTAGGAAAATGGTTTCGCTTGAACAAGTTGAAAATCAATCCGAAAGAATGTGTAATAATTTATTTTACCCGGAAAATGCCAGTGCTAAATAGGAAACTAACAATCATGGGACAGGAATTTGATTCGTCGGAAGTACCTCGGTGTTAAAATGGATAAAAACCTGCTATTCCGGAAGCACATACACATACTGGACAGGAGAAGGCAGGGAAATTCCATTTATTTCCATTATTTCCTTCATCCTATATGGATGCTAGTTATGTGTAACGGCATCAAAAAGTAATATAGACCGGTGCCTACGGATAATACTGTGGGCACCAAGGTATGCACCGACCGACCTCATACAGCAACAGGTGAATGTGAGCCGGATATACGTCGAAATATACATGCAAACCGAAAAATTCTACGAAAGGGTAGCAAAATTCGGGGGAACCGACGAAAGGCTCCATACCTTTGGTATAACATTACCAAGGCACTGGCACACCTATAAAGTGCCACTAAGTATCACATATCAGCCAGAATAAATCTGAAGTGACCATAAAAAAACTATAATGGTTTTTCACATAAGGTCGTCTTTGTCGAAACGCAGTCATGTTTTCCCCTCAAAGAGCAATAAGAAGAGTCCCCAATACATACCACCCAAAACAAAGCGATACGTGAAGTAGAGTCTCGTACGGACGCTCAAGATAGAATAAGGATCTCGGCTTACGTGTGACGGACTTGGTACTGGAAATTGCGTGTGGCATTAAGCTACATCTACTGTTACCTAGCTGTTAAGGATTTTACGTCTCAGGGACTATCCTCTCGGTAGTATCCCGTGGGCGCTGAATTTTAGGGTTAATCTTGTCGCCGGGAATCCTACCGGTGACAACGAGGCACAAGAGCGACACTTCCGCCGTAGGCATGGCAGGTGGAAGAAGGAAAAAAGAAATCAATGAAGAAGACCAGAACAACGAAGTTATGGAGCAAGAAAACTTCCAGGAAATGCAATGGACTACGCAGGGAAAGGATGCACCACCAAATAGACCAGAATGTGTATTTATCGGCAGTAAATTAACTATTGGACGAGAAGGTGAAGTGCCTCAGGAAAGGTTTAAATTCACAACAGTATGCTACAGAAGACGTCGAGCGCAAAACAAACAAAGTGAAATGATAGAAATGCGACAAAACTCTCGTGAGAAGATGAAAGTGAAGAACAGATTTGCAATATTATTTACCAGTCTAGCGAATCCGATGACGATCAAGAAGAGGAAATGTTTGAAGTGGCGTCAACTGACCAAGAAGAATATATTGAGAAAACAGAAGAACACGGACCCACACACCCAAGGATCCCACCAATAGTGACGCACCAGATTGCCAGATTGGAAACTTTCTGGCACTTAACCAGAAAATAAAAAGCATCATAAAAGGAGATTTCAAGGTGTTCTTCCGGGGTGACAGCTTAAAGTATCATGTAGAATCTAAGGAAGATGCAGGTATGAAGTTTCCTCTTTAAGGAAAAATTTCTTTAATCACCAGAACCCAGAGAACAAAAAGATAAAGGTGGTAATCAAGGGACTACCACCAACAACTCCAGTGGACATAATCAAAAGTGAACTAGTTAACTATGGTTTCGATATACAAATGGTACATCACTTTAAAAAGAGAGATTCAAATACAAATGATTTAATTCCACTTTATACCTATTGTGTAACCCTAAACCCTAGAGAAAAGTCTGCGGAAATATACCATATGGGAGGGATACTGTACACTAGAGTAGAGTTCAGAAATACAGTTATTGATATGTTGGAATCTATGAAATATTTGGGAGTAACAGTACAAAGGAACATGAAATGGGACATACACATTAATTCGTTAGTAGGTAGAGGAAATTCTAGGCTGCGATTCATAGGTCGAATCTTGAAAAATTGCAATGAACAAACAAAGGAGATAGCGTACAAATCTCTTGTGCGTCCACATTTGGATTATTGTTGTGCCATTTGGGACCAGTTTCGTAAGGGGTTGATCGAAAGTATAGAGAAAGTACAGAGAAGAGCCGGTCGATTCTTGAACGCTTCTTACAGTCCTTATGAAAGCGTCACAGAACTGATTAGTAGACTAGGCTGGGAGTCTCTGGTAGACAGACGACACACGATTCGTTTAAACTTATTGGTAAACATGCGTACTCCCACTTTCACTTTCGAGTGTAGTGAAATACTTCTTCCACCAACCTATTTGAGTCGGAAGGACGGGAAAGATAAAATTATAGAAATAAGGTGCCACACTGATTCTTATATGAATTCTTTTTTCCCTCGTACTGTTAGGGACTGGAATGCACAACAACGAGATTAGCTTTGGTGCTGAGCACCCTCTGCTACCCACAATTTTGTGAATTGCAAAGTATATATGTAGATGTATACATATAGAGTAACTGTGGAAAGTTACAAATCCAGATTGGGCTCAACCCAATGTCATCGATGTCAGAGCCTGGCCACAACGCAAATTATTCGACGTGTGAAATGCGCGGGGTGACTTGCTACAAAATATTGTAAAATGAACTTTCATGAGAAGGCAAAATGTATAAACTGTGACGGGGATCACCCAGTCTCTTGGAAGGAATAGTTTAAAGAATAAGAAACAAGAAATATTGCCTTTATAAATAGGAAAAAGTTCACCTTATACTTATAACGGAAACTCATCTGAAACCAAATGATTGTAACAGGTCATTTTAATAGATTCAGATTATTTTAAAGAGTAATAAAATATAAGTAAAGATGGAGAATTAGCGGCAGCGCTCGAGGGTAGCGAGGCACGAGCAAGTGCCCAACGTAATGCGTCGTAAGCGCGTCAGCAAGAAATCGAGTTCGGCGAGTGAAGTTCTGGTAGCCAGGCTCGTGGATAAGCTTCTAGAATGGCCATCGAACATGCAAGCTGTCAGGTTATTGGCCGCAGAACGGGGACAGACTATGCGACTGGTGACATATAAGCGCGGTTTCACCTGGGCTCGACCTCAAGTGTTAGTAATAACGCCGTCGCTATGCGTGCTGAAGATTGTTCGGGAATCGAGACCAGCCGCGCCTTCACTACACAGCCAGCCAAAACCATCGCAAGTCTATGACTATTTCATTTTGGCAAAGTGTTTGTATCCTTGCTTCGTGGCAATTTGATGATTGTATCTGCCTGCCTAGACGAGAATTAATTGTCTATGCCACTTAATCTCTTTCCGTGGAGTAAAGCCCGAAATCCTGAACTAAAAGGTAAACAGACTGGAAAACTAATCTGGAGCCTGTTCTGGAGTACCGGCGACGAGCGACAATTAACATCCGTCACCAAGTAAGTGTCTAGTCAACGCTCACAACCACTGTCAGCGACAGGCCATTCTGAAGTATTCCCCAAGGCTTAAACCTCTAAAAATGTCCGCTACAAGATAGTTTTAGAATACCGAAAATGGGAATTTACAGACGGGACAGAGAAAGTGAAAGGAGAGGGGGCACGGCATTCCTGATAAAATCAGCTCTCACACACCAATCAAAAATTTTGCCGGTACTTGAGAATATGAATGCAAGTGCATTGAGCATTAATACAATAAATGGAGAAGTAACATTTATGGAAGCATACGTCATCCCTCGAAAAGAACTGACAGAGTGTGACTTAAATAATGCCATGTCAATATCTTAGAGGGTTATATCGGGTGGCGTTCTAAATGCAAAACACCAGGCTTGGAATAGTAGAGTGACAAACGTAAAGAGTCTAAGATTACTAGAAATATCCGAACAATGTGTCTAACAGTAATGGGCCAAGAAGAACCGACTCATATCCCTACCTTCGAAAGACAACAATCAGATGTCCTGGAAATAGCTGCGGTAAAGAAAATTAAAAGAAGAATATTTCTAGAGACCATAAACTACCTATCATCGGATCACAATCCAGTTTTGCTAAATATCAGGAACTGGGCAAACAGTCAGGAAAATCCAAAAATACTCAGACAGGCGGACTGGGATAGATTCACTAATTTCCTTCAACAAAATATCAGTTCCACCATGGAATTAAATAATAAGATGCAGATAGACAAAGGAGATAAACAAACGTCAATAGTAACAGTAAAAAGGGAAGAACAAATGTCAGTACTAATAGAAGAACTAAAGTAAGAACCAACACTGGAAACGTTGGTATTGATTTAGTGACCAGCTGGTCATAAGTGAAATGAATAGATACGCTAGGGAAATAAGGACACTGCTACAGGAAAAAAGAGCTGAAAATTGTTAAGACAAAATGTCCTGTCTGACCCTCCAATATACTTTTCCGTTTGTGAAAAGTGCAACACCGAGAAGAAAACGCATGAATTCAATGAATTTAATACTACAGGTTAGGTACGTGACAAGTAACAAATGATTACCTTTTCAAATCTGTACATGTCCTTCCAGCCCTACTATTCAGTATGTCGTGTGGCCATCATACGTAGCAAATAGAGCTGCTATACGCCATGGCATTGAATCAATAAGGTTCTGAATATGTTCCTGAGGGATTTCCCTCCTTGCAGTTTGTATCCGACCCCACAAATCCCTGACACTAGACACTGGAGGACCGTGACGCTCCAGGTGCCGACCAATCATATCCCAGACATGTTCGATGGGAAACATGTCGGCAGAACGTGCAGGCCAGGGAAGCAATGGTACCCGTCGCTCTACATTCCTAGCAACATGTGACCGGGAATTGTCCTGTTGAAATGTGACCTGAGGAGATGCATCCAGCAGGGGGAGTTCCTCAGTCTCCACAACCACCGGTAGATACCGGTTGCTGTTGAAAGTGCCCTCAATACGTAGAAGGCCAGATCGGATGTTGTAACCAATGGCACCTCAAACCATCACACCTGGTGTTTGTCCGCTATGCCACTCCACAATGCAGCCCACCAAGGTACCGCCGGACACGTATGCGGCCATCTCTGTAGGACACGTTGAAGTGGGACTCGTCCGAAAGATTACATTTTGCCACTCAGTACCCCAGTGACTGTGTTCACATGCCCATTGCAGTCGGAGAAGCCGGTGGTTTCTTCACAATAGAAACCAACGTAATGGCATGCGTGCAATCAGTCCAACCTACAGTAGACGGCGACGAACCGTCGATGCAGACAAGTTCAAACCTGTTGTGCTATACTGACTATCCAACACTGGTGATGACGCTGTACGGTCCGTTATGGCCATGCGGACAAGATGACGCTCATCCCGTGCTGTGGTCCTGTTCCCTCTCGTCGCTGCGTACGACCTTCTTCTATCCACCGCTTCCGCCCAATAATCACTGTCGTAGCAGCATGCCCTGTACGAGCCGAAATGTCACGGTATGACAACCCCGTTTCCCGGAGACCGATCATTTTGCCACGTTCCAACTAGCTCACAAGCCGATATGGCTCCCTTTGACTTCGACGAAGCATACTGGCACTCACTGTATTGTGTACACCATGTGTGTCAATTCTGCAGCGACTAGACTCGGCGCAACACCGACCCTGTCGGACCGACACTAGATGGCTCTGCTCGGAATAATGTGTACACCAACTCGCTGGAAAACGTATCACTTATTGCTTGCAAACCCGTCGTCACTTCCCTCATGTGTGGCGCTATTCGGATAATTCCTTCTCGGTGTTGCACTTTTCACAAACGGCAGTGCAGTGACGCATAGAGAATGGTATGAGTACTAAAAGAACCGAGGCCAAGAAACGAAGCTATCTTAGGTCTGAATGAAGCAGTTTTTGATCCAATGAGCAAGGCAGAAATACTAGGTGACCATTTCGAAGCGCAACATTCAAGACCACACGTACAATTAAATGTTGCCCATCGAGAAGAAGATGAAGAAACCAAGAAAATTGCGTAGACTCCGAATCAACCAGCCCAGTGGAGATAAAACAATCATAAGATGACTCGGTGGTCAAAACAACTGGGGCAACCGAATCTCAGACATGCTGCCAAGGAAAGGAACTGGATTAATAACACGGATAATTAACAGACGAGGTTCTGGCTACTGAAAGATTCCCGGTATAAGCAGGCACCCACTACTTGCCAACGGTCTCCGAAAGGAGGGCGGAATAGCAGGCAGCGGTTCAGGGCACTATCTTGCCCTTGGGGTTGGAAATGGCCCCTAAAGGCGGATGAATCATAAATGATCAATGGCATGGGGATGCAGAAGGCAACGGGAAACCACTGAATTAAATACCCAAAGGGTTTTCCGAGGACATGTAATCGTCTCAAATTACATATATCAAAATAGATTGTTTCTGGGTAAAATATTCCGGAGGTAAAATTGTCCCCCAATCGGATCTCCGGGTGGGGACTGCTCAGAAAGGAGTCATCAGAATGGATAGAAACATTCTACGAATGTTCTCTGAATGGAGCACGGAGGATAGAAAACTTAAAAAGGGAGATGGAACAACTTAAGTTAGATATTGCTGGGATTAGTGAGATTAAATTGAAGGACGCACAGGATTTCTGGTCTGGAGAACACAGGATAATTAGCACACAAGCTGTCAATGGAGCCACTGGTCTAAGATTTGTAATAAATAAGAGGGTAGGGATTAGCTATTATGAACAGTTTAGTGACAGGATTATTTCCACGAGGTTAGAAACTAAGCCCGCCCCAACCGCGTTAGTACAAGTGTACATGCCAACGTCACAGGAAGATGACGAAGAAATAGAGAAAATATACAGTGAAATTGAAGAATTAATCCAATATGTGAAGGGGGAGGAAAATCTAATAAGCATGGGTGATTGAATGCGATAGTGGAAGAAGGAAAAGAGGGGAATACTGTAGGATCTTTTGGACTAGGAGAAAGAAATGATCGAGGAAGAAGGTTGTTAGAATTTTGTGACATATATAAGCTAGTTGTGACGAACACACTGATTAAGAACCATGCAAGTAGGATATACACCTGGAGAAGTCTAGGGGATACAGGCAGATATCAGTTAGATTATATCATGGTCAAACAGAGATTCAGAAATCAAGTTTTTGTCTGTAAAGCGTACTAATGAGCAGACATAGACTATGATCATAATTTGATATTAATGAAGTGCAGGTTGAAATTCAAGCGAATAAGGAAGCAAAGTAAGCAGAAGAGACTGGAAGTTAATAAACTGAAACAATATATCACGAGAGAAAATTTTTAGGAAGTTGTAGACTTAGGTCTAAGGAGTAATTCGGAAAGTAGCTCTGCCGAGGACGAATGAAATGCATTAAAGACCAAAAATGAAACCTGGTAATGAAACATTAAACTTTAGGCAACAAGCTGCCCGAGAACCTTAGATCACAGAAGAAATTTTGGAGCTGATGGGTCAGAGGAGAAGGTACAATAATGCTCAGGATGAAACAGGAAGAAAGCAATACAGGCAATTTAGAAATCAAATAAATAGGAAATGCAAAAAAGCAAAAGAAAAATGTCTAGAAGAAAAGTGTGAAGAAGTAGAAAAGGAAATCGTCTTAGGTAGGTAAAGTAGATGTTGAATATAGAAAGATCAAACAGAATTTTGGAGTAATGAAGAAAATAGGTGTGAGCATTAAAGCTGCCGATGAAAAATCTCTTCTACGAGGCTTAGACGATAGAGCTAACCGATGGAAGGAACACATTGAGAAACTGTATGATGGGGACGACATGAACAATTGCGTAATTGAAAAGGAAGGCGATGTCGACATTGATGAATTGGATGGTTAAAATGACTGAGCTTTCACATCTAGAATGTCCTGATATGAGTACCATCAGCAGCTGAAGTCATCAACATTTCAGTGTGTTGGAACAATGTCTTCGGATGGAATGTCTTTGTGACAAGTAGTACATTGCTCTCAGTTCGCAGTGGTTGTATATTGTTTCTAATCGCGGGAGTTGGAACAGGTGATTATAGAAGTTTTCGGAAAGTTTCTTACTTCGTATTGAAATAAATGTGTGAAAACACAGTATCTGTTAATAATGCTGCAGTTGTTACTGAATGTAGGACTACCAGAGGTATGTGCTTATTATTTGAGGTTTGCAATATTGTTGTGTACAGTTACAAAAAACAAACAAAAATTAGTTTTAAGTTTGTTTCACATGCGTGTTTTGGTCACACTTTTCCCCAGGAATGAAACGGAGATTCGAAAGCATCAAAAATTCAGAGCGCAAAAATTTAGTATGTGATAGCAGCAATTTACATTCATTAGGAGATGAGGACACTGATTCAAAAAGAAAATGTGAGTTGATTAAATTTCAGGAAGGAAAATGTGATAAGTTATCGACCAAAGCACCGTTCAATACTTTTAGAAATGAGGATGCTTTCGAAAACTGCAGAAATTGGGTGAATCAGTCACAAGAACAACTTCCCCCAAAGGCACTGAGAAGCAATACAGTTTTGAAAGAGAGTGATTCAAGAGAAGAAGAAGAAGGATGTGATTCTCCAGATGAAATAGATACCACTAGTGATGAGGGTACTAGTGACAACTCTTCATTCAAGAGTAGAGGAAAACGTTTTTGGCTTAGAGACCAAAAGCTAAAGCTCTCTTGTGAATGGAAAAACTGTGCGTATGTCACCACTGATTTAGAAACATTTGTGAAGCATGTTAGTTTCCATATTCCAGACTTGGATATTAGAGTCAATGAGGAAGATAATGGTAAGTTTTGTGGTTGGAAAAAGCTTTTCAGTATTAATTAATCAGTCAGTTATTATAGAGAACACTTCATGTTCTTTTCTCTATCCCTTCTCTCTTGTTGTCCTCGGGAGATTAATCAACATTACATAACTTACATTTAAGTTTAAATTAATGTTTATTTTAAAAATATATGTTAGTAAGAGGTCAATGTTTGAGGTGAAGCTCGCATTTCATCATAGAAATATTAGAAAATATAGTTGAACATCTGGTTGTGTTATCGGACATCTGCGGCCGCTTACCAGCGGCCGCCTGCATCTGATGCACCTTCGGGATATCAGTTTATGTTGATATTGTACAGCTTTAAATTATTGTGACCGAGTGTAGCGAGGGCACAATAGCCACAAAAAATGACTGTACGTGAACGTGACGTCACGATGACGACACGTTAACAGTCGCGAGGCAGCGGTATCGCTAACTCGAAAATAACCAAGAATTGTCCTAGTGGTCTGAAATTTGGTGCACATGTTCCTTAGGTGATATTGTTTGGAAAGTAGAGTAGGGGAAACCCACCAAGTATATAGAAATGAAGTAAAATCACTAAAATTGTGGATAGATGCCTACAAGTTACTGTGCAAGAAATACATTTAAGGGTCTATTGAAGATCACAATTCCGCTACAACAACATTCAGTAATATCGTTGGGATACTGTGGTAGTCAGTCGCAAGATGTATTATTTTCAAGCAGTAATTCAGTTGTAACATAGCCTGGACCAGCATGAAACCATTAAATGTACTTCCGAGTGAATTTCTACTGGAGTCTTGTGTTTGATCACCGCAGTATTACGATGACAACTCCTTGTGGAATGTTGATGTTTATTCCAAATGCTTCTTATCTTTAATTTTTGGCCAAGTCTGCATTGCAACATAACCACAACTATTCATTGATTCTGGGACATAGGCCTACCATCTTTCCTCATAAAAAGTAGGCTGCAGTGCAATGTGTGTCAGCATATTACTATCTCAAGAAATCTTATATGTTGGCTTCACACACAAAATTGTAAAAATTACTGGTTTTCCAGTTATTAACTATGTGCAATTTTGATGTGAAAAGCAGTTTTTTTACCCAAAAATGCAGACTTAGAATAAATATCAATGGGTAGTAACATGTATTTTTTGTGTAATAACTTGTATATATCTACCCTCATTTAAAGTAATTTCACGTCATTTCTATATACTTGGTGGCTGCCGTCCACACTTTTCCTCAAATAGAAACGTGTATACCAAATTTCAGATGGACAGGACATTTCTTGAAGTTTCTGGCTTATTGATTGTGAGCCTTTTTGTCCATTAGAATTCTATTTAAATTGACTAATGGGAATTTAAAAATAATACAACAACCAGGATTTCTGGAAGCTTTAATCTCTTTCTGGACCAGATTAATGGTTTTCACTTTAATTTAATTGAGAAGGAGTGCTTGGCTTCAGTTGCAATTTCCCATTTTTTCATTTTCCCACCTACTTTTTCCCTCCACAAATTTCAACTTAAAGTCTTTTAGTATTTTTGGTGTGTTACTGATCATTTCTCTTAATTTGCCCCGATCCCCTTACCTAGGAAAGAAAATCTTCCCACACCCTTATTCCTGAAATCTTGTGATCATGGTCATCTTTTCCCTTCCATCCACCTCTCCTATTTCTTCCACTGATATCTTACCACACCTCATAACCAGTGTATGCCATATAGGCCCTACACTTTGATGACACTCTTCTTCCTCCTGTTTTCCAATGAACCCCATTTCAGCTTCTTTATCATATCACCTACTGAATGTGTTCTGTGGTAATTTCCAAAGACAAATCTGGAAACCCTTCTTTGCACACCTTCCAACTCCTGTACTTGATACCCAAAGTGTGGGTCCCATGCTATGCTACCATATTCAAACAATAGTCTGGCCAACATTTTGTAATCCAATTCATCAATCTTTCCAACAAGTGAAGGATTTTGAAACCTTTTCCTACTACTTGATCAATGTGTCCTGCCTAGTTTGTAATTGAATGTTACATTTCCAGTCTTCAACAAGCAATTCTTTCCCACCTTTATAACTATAATCAATCTTTAGTTTATCTGTGTACCTAATAAACTTATGATTCTTTGCATTTATCTTCATCCCATGTTGATCTACCCAACTAGATATCCTGTCCATATCACCATGCAGCTGTTTACAGTCCTGTGCCATTTTGATCCAGTATGTCATCTGCAAACAACCCAACTTGTGATAGTAATCCACCAACGTGAATAGGGATGGTCCCAATATGCGACCCGGTGGCACTCCCATTCTTACTTCTTTTGATACTGCATTTCCTACCCTAACTTTTTGCTTTCTACCTTCTATCCAATAAATCACTTTTTCATCCACTCCAATAGTTTTAAACTTATTTAGCACCATTTTATGGCTCAGTTTTTCAAAAGCCTTTGGATGATATAGTGCAAAACTATCAATTTGGCCTCCCTCGTCCATGTCATCCAAAATATCTTGCATATATCCCACTAACTGAGATTCGCATGAGTGTCTTTGCCTA
Organism: Vandiemenella viatica; assembly: GCA_031002005.1. Lineage (NCBI taxonomy): Eukaryota > Metazoa > Arthropoda > Insecta > Orthoptera > Morabidae > Vandiemenella > Vandiemenella viatica. Next base: position 171,574,261 of record JARYHS010012519.1, on the reverse strand, counting down.
AAGCCATGTTGCCTACTTGAAAACCACTTACGTTCCTCGCAGATATCTCTGATGTGGTTCCATATCAATCTCTCCATTAATTTACCTACCTCTGATGTCAAACTGGCCTGTACATTTTGACCCTATTTGTCACCCCTCCTGTTTGGACTGGTACTACTATCACACTTTTACAGTTCTCTGGTAAGCAGCAAGTATCAAGACTCATTTTAAATAATGTTTCAACGTAAAGTACAATGTCGTATCCTGCTGACTTTGACATCTTTAGTAATATTATCTACACCAGCCCTGTTATGCTTTTTTAGCTCTCTCAGTTCCTTCATAATTCCTCAGGATAAATTTCAATTTCTTAGTCTGCTCATTTCTAATTGTGTGGCTAAGCACTTTCTCTGATTGACACCCTCCCATTTCTGATTCATTGCCCCTAATGGTCTCACTAAACCAGTTACTTAAAATCTCTGCCTTTTTCAAATCATTAGTAACTGCTTCTCCATCTTTATAATTGTCTCAACTCCTTCCTTTCCCCTTAGCTTCCTAACATAGGTATAGAAATTTATAAATGCATCTGTCAATGGTACCCTTGCACCAAAAATATTCTTCACAAACCCATCTTAGCCACTTTCTTTGCTATTATTAATTCCTTATTATGTCTTTAAACTCATCAATAAATGGTTTACAGCTAATGGCTTGACTATAAACTTCGATAAAACTCAGAATATGAAATTCAGTACATCACACTGATTAACACTAGATATAGACATAAAATTTGCAGGCCAGTCCAGATTGTGTGAAATTTCTAGGTTTGTATGTTGATCATAATAGAAATCAAGAGAAATGATGAATTATTTTACCAAAAATCTTTGAAATAATTGAAAGCTAAAATATGCAGAGGGCAAATGTAGGTGGGTGCAGGAAAGGGAGAAGATGGGTGTGTAGGGAAATTGCCACCGGTGCATGTGCTCCATCACAATTTAATTAAATATTATTATAATTTAAATTGGAAGGTACATTTTTTTGACTTTTAGTGATTGGGTGCAGTTACATTTGCAATTCACAGTATTTCTGCTAGTTTATTTTACTTATTTTCATTCCTTATTGTCATATGGAATAATATTCTGGGGCAATTCGACACTTAGTGACAGTGTGTTCATAGCCAAAAACGAGTTATGAGAATTATGTGTGGGTTTAGCCATAGAACTTCATGTAGAGAGCTGTTCAAGAAGTTAGAGATTTTCAACATTGGTGGCAGAGTATATAAACACATTAATGTCCTTTGTAATCACTTTGTTTGAAACATATAGTAAAATACACAATTTGGCACTAGAAGTAAAAATGATCGTCACAAGGATTACAAGTCATTTGTTCAAAACGGTGTCCAATATTCAGGGATAAATATCTTCAATAAGCTCCCAACACATATTAAATGTCTAGCAGATAAGAATAAATTGAATGAATTTTGAATTTACAACTCCTTCTACTCCAGTGTTTCCCAACCTTTTTTGGGTCATGTCCCACTTTCAATATTTTTTTGCCCCCATACCTAATTTTTAATTAAAAAAATATTTTGCTAACATCAAACGAAACTATACCTAATAATTATTTACAGCACTGTTTTAAGAATTTGCTTTTTTGCTATATTTTGTATCTATATCTAGCATTGCATTTAAATAAACCGAAGAGAAAGCGGTAAAGTCAATTTCTAAATTGCCCCCCTGAAAAAACCAAATTACCCCCCTGTGGGGCGTGGGCCCCACGTTGGGAAACACTGTTCTACTCTGTCGAAGAATTTATTTCTAAGGTATCTACAAAATAACTGCCTGTAGCTTGTGTAAATGTTGTTCACATAATTAATTTACCATGTACGCTATGACTGTACATCTTCTGGTGTATGTATTATTTTGTTATGCAATTGTTTATCTGTAAAAATGACAACTTTCCACATCCCACAGAGCCAATCTCTTATATTGGGATCAATGGAAAATGAGTGTGTTGTATTGTAGTTGTTTCAGATATTCCCTATTGTGTTGCTGTTTCTTAATTCTGTTATGTTCTCTTGAAAGCTCTAACGTTCAGGTTTGTTTTGATACTGATTGTTCTCTAAGTCGGTGCTGGGATAGATCCAACCAGAAGTTACCACTAATTTGTTTTGAAAGCAGACATCATGGTGAGGAACATATTCCCTACATACCTTTTTACTTTTTTAAAATCCTTCACAATCTGTGACATATTGCTTGTTAACTCCATAGTTAATTTATTCTAATCTCTCTCCCCTACACATTTTTTTGTTTTATTTTGGGTGATCCAACCATAAATGGAAGCAACTAATTTTTGTTGACTATTTAGAGCAGGTATGGGCAACCTTTGCTTAGCGGAGGGCGTAATTTCGGGACTAAATCAGGGCGCGGGCCGTAGGTAAGAAAGAAGTAAATAGTAGTGAATAAAAAGGCTATAAAAATTCACAAATTTTGTATTTACTAGAATTACAATAGGACAATCAAACCTACAAAAAGCAAATTAACAAAAACAGATAGAAAAATCAGATGAAAATTAATGGGATACTTGAGTTTGAAGCATTATTTGAAATTCCTGAATCTCTCGCGGGCCGGACTGAAGTTGGTGGAGGGCCGGATCCGGCCCGCGGGCCGGGCGTTGCCCATATATGATTTAGAGGAACATATTCCAATTTGCTGCTTATGATTATCTTTGATGTATTATTGTTAGTCACTTATTGCCTATGTGTTTTACTTATTTATTAATATGCATTTCGTTATCATCATTTACGAGGTAAGGAATTGATTGGGAAAGTCACTTTATTGAGAAGAGCCATATAAATTATTCTTGTAATAGCTTTCATATTCACTAGACATTGATATATATTTGATGACATCTTCTGTTGCCTGTAATTACTCTTTTGACAGGAAATTCTATTGAAATATTGCATATATAATATATAAAATACAATTTCGTTCTTAAGGTCTTTGTGGTTACGTGGTAATGGGGACTTGTAAGTTAATTTTTTCATAATTAGTGCAGGTCTGATACCACTCCTCATATGGAAATGTAATTAATTTTGCACTAATGGTCCAGGGCTGATATAACTCGCTACAGGGCAGTAACCTTATTGCTATTTATTTGCATTTAGGTTGTAATACAGGTTGGACCACAGTAATAGCACCAGATAGAACAAGAAATTAAGGCATTCGCAACATCTTATGCTGTGGTTAAGTTTTACTGTGCCCAAACTCTAAGAAATTCATTCATAAACTAATAGTGCAAAATTAATGACACTTGCCGTGTGACTAGTCCTGACTTATAGCTTAAGTGTATTTTAATATTAAATGTACTGCTTTTTCATTTTAGTTTCATTGGTAACTCAACAATTAATACACCACCAATATCTGGCTCTGATATTTCGTGGCCATTATCCACAAATAAGACAACACTCTGCTAATAGTGCCGACAAATTTTCTTCTGCTGCTTCTGTCAATGCACAGTTCATGGAAAAGAAAGAAGTATGTTTCTCAGTGTGATGTCTACTTCTTATTGCTACCAAAATAAACTCATAATTCAGGGCAGTGTCTCATTCGGTGTTCCCCAGTGCTAGAATTATCAGCCAGCGCATTTGGGAGGACACCGGTTTGAATCCCCATCCAGGCATCCAGATTTGGGATTTCCATGGTTTCCCCAAATCTTTCCAGGCAATTGATGGGATGCTTCCTTCCTGTTCCTTGTCCCCAGTCCCATCCTGCCCCTAATGACCTCGACATCGACGAGGTGTAAAGCCATAAGTAAAAAAAAAAATCAGTCGCATTTGTGCACTTATTTTCAGGCAGTCCTGGTAGTGGAGGTTGGTACGTGAGGATTGCTGTATAGTAGGCAGTGTATTGTGAGATTACTATCTGTAAGTAGTTCCGGCAGTGTTGCACATTTGTATGCACCGCAATTGTATGCCTGTTGTAAAAGGGTCATTATGATGATAATGCCCACTTAAACAAGATTAATGATTCTGAATTATAATGATGTGATGTGTGATGGATCCATTTCTGAGTCTGGAAACTGGATTTCAAAGTGAGAAACTGAAACATATACGATTTTATTCATTGCTCAAAGCAAATAGAGTGAGAGAGAGAGAGAAAAAAAAACACAAGTATACCATTCTGAAGTCATCAAATCACTGTTTCAATAAGTGGGTTACATGCCAAAACAGTTAGGGCACTATAGATTACATTATTTATTACAAGAAGGGTAAGTCAGTGTTTTTTTTTTCTGAAAAGCGTGAGTTATCTTTTTTTTTCAAAAAGCTGGTGTTAGGCCAATAAAAGGTTGGTAACCAAGGCCCTTAAGGCAACTACAGTCTCATATTCATTATTTAATATTCGCTTAGTTTGAATTTATTTGCCAGATCATCTGTGGTGGTACAATGTGGGGGTTCCTTCCAGGAATGTGGTATTTTTACCCAATATTTCTCACCACTCTCCCTTCCCTCTGCTCTCCACACGTATGCTTCACCAGATCACACATCTTCAAGAATATTATTTTTTTAAATACCCTAACTTCTAATGCTGCTAAACAGCCAGTTGGTTCCTATCTCTGTAATAGAATGTGTTAAAAAAATTATATTTTTTTACTCATGGCTTTACGCCTTGTCAACATCGAGGTCATTAGAGGCGGGATGGGATTGGGGACAAGGAGCGGAAAGGAATTCGGCGATTGCCTATTCCGGCATTCACCTGGACAATTTGGGGAAACAATGGAAAACCCAAATCTGGATGCCCGGACGGGGATTCGAACCAGCGCCCTCCCGAATGCGAGGCCAGAACATTAACCGTTCACCCCCCTAAGTTTGGTAAAAAAAAAAAAAATAATAATACCTGCAACTGGGCACATTATTCTAGTTTGACCCCTCCACTAGGAGAACCTTGGATATGATTCTACACCATAAGCTACCATTTTGTAGGTTTCTGCATTAGCTATCCATTAGTATGAATTCTCTCGGATGACAGTTTGCTGCCATAATTCAGCACCAGCACAACACAATTCAGCTAAGAAATGAGGTATATTTATTGAAATAACAGGCCTAATTAATGAAGAAGAATTGCAAATTAGAATATACAAATGCTCCACAACTGATCTTAGATGACAGCTGTGCGGTGTGATCACACATATCATAGGAGACTGCCTCACAAAATGCCTCATTATGTCAGGCAGTCTCTTACTGTTCGCAATATTAGCAGTGTTCTACTTGTTTTGTAGGGATAATATCTGAAAATTTTGATGTCTTTTGTGTTTGTGTATGCGAGGTATATTTAGTGTTTTATTGCTTGTATCTCTGGTTATATACCCATTTCTTATGCTTAATTTGTACTTACTCTTTCTAATGATTGTTGGTTTGCATATATCCCCTTCACTGGTTAACCATGGTGATATTAATTTTTGTGGTATAATAATATTTGGCTTGGTGTCTTATTATTTCCATATAATGAAAAACTCTGTGTGTATTTGTATTCATCTTTTGCAATAGTTTTACTTTCAGCATTGGTTGTTTTCTGGAATTACTAAAAAAAGGTTAATAATGTATCAAGTTATATTACATTTTCATACCTTGGAAATAACATGTCAGAGTTAAGGAAATTTTGGTTATATAGTTTTTAAGATTTTGTAAAGATTACATTACTTCAAAAGGAAAAAAATTAACTGTCAGTATGAACCACACATATACAAATATCAAAATATATCAATTTGATAATATGTAGTGAAAATAAGGAAAGGATAGGAAAGTAAATCCGTCACAACAGATGAAAATGAGGGCCACAATGAACCCACAAACATGAACACAATATTATTATTATTATAAAGGTGTTCATGTTTGTGTGTTCATTGTTGCCCTTCTGCTTCCATGTATGGGTAGTGGTCAGTTTACTTTCCATATTCCTTATATTGAAGTATATCAGTTGAGTGATAACATATTAGTTTTTCAGATATTAAGCCTTTGATAATTAATCAGTAATATGTACATGAATTTTGTGGGATTTTGACCAATAGTGAAATGAGTCTGACAAAGAAAAAAAGTCTGCAGAAATTTTTCTCTTTCCATAAGATCTGCTGCAGTTTTTACTAAGAAGGTTTTTGTTTTTCTCTTTTATAGCTCATCGGAAAATTGCTATTTGCTAAGTGTTTCTATGTTCTCACACATTAGAAATAAGTATTGTCATGCAGAATGCTTCAATGATTTGCCTGTTTCATTTTTTCTCTATTCTAGAGGTTTTTGTGTGTTTATGGGCATTTTGTGAATTTGAAACTGATGATCCTAAAGAGATTGTGAGGCATGTGAACTTTCATTCTTATCACACAAAACTGAAAAGTATTGGAACTTTGATCACAAAACATTTTAAAATTCCTGTAAGTATGGGAAATTATTTGTGATACCTTTAGTAGTTTTGGTATATTAATAAATTTGTATTTTTCTCTAGCATAAAAGCCGTACTGATTCTTTTCAGACTGTAGTATATAATTTCCGAGAGTCCTTTGAGTGAAATATTAGTGAAAATAATATAAAACACTTCATAGATACCTTAAACAATGAAAACTGGTTAGAAGTATATAATGTGCAGGGTGTTAATGCGAAATTTGATTCCTTTCTGAATATATTTCTAACACTTTTTGAAGGTAGTTTCAAAAAAAAGGAAAATTCTCAACACTCCAAACAATGAACTGGGCATGGGATGGATAACAAAGGGTATTAGAATCTCTAGTAAAACAAAGAGGGACCTTTATTTAAAAATGAGAGAATCAGATAACTATGCGCTGAAAGTTCACTATAAACTTTATTCTAAAATACTAAGAAATGTAATAAGGAAGGCCAAGAACAAGTACATATCGGCAAAAATAGAAAATTCAGACAATAAAATGAGAACAATATGGAATATAATAAAGACTGAAACAGGAAAAACTGTAAATCACTCTAAAGACATAAAAATAGAACAAAATGGACATGTGTATAGCGAAGTAGGGGAGGTTTGTGAAATATTTAACAAACATTTTACGTCAGTAGTAGATAAATTAGGCATAGAAAAGCAATCCCCACATAGTGCTCTAAGGCTTCTTGAGACTGCTTTCCCAAATAGCTTTGTGGAGATGAAATTGCCACCAGCAACAGTCTCAGAAATAAATAAACTCATTAAACAATTAAAACCTAAAAATTCTTCCAGCTATGACAATATTTCAAGTAAATTACTGAAAAGATGTTCAGACTGTATCAGTCATGTACTTGCTCACATTTGTAATGAATCCTTAATACAAGGTGTTTTTCCCGATAGACTAAAATATGCTGTTGTAAAACCATTATTTAAAAAAGGAGACGTAACATGTGTAGACAACTATCGTCCCATTTCATTACTTTCAACATTCTCAAAGGTTTTTGAAAAAGTCATGTATAGTAGAGTAATAAAACATGTTACACACTATAATATCCTAACTAATTCACAATTTGGGTTCAAAAAAGGATCATCCATAGAAATGGCTATATATTCATTTTTAAATAACACATTTGAGGAACTGAATAATAAAATGAATCCTGTAGGAATATTTTGTGATCTTGCAAAAGCATTTGACTGTGTAAATCATGAATTACTTTTGAAAAAAATGGAATACTATGGTATTTTTGGGACCGCAGGTAAATGGTTTAAATCATACATTGAAAGCCGAATGCAAAAAGTTTCAATTTTTGATTCTAAAATAAGTAAAGATGCTTCATCAGACTGGGAGAAAATAAAACATGGAATTCCACAAGGCTCTGTCTTAGGTCCCCTCCTCTTTCTGTTATACATAAATGACCTTCCTGGAAATTTATCCGACAAAGTTAAGAGTGTTTTATTTGCAGATGACACTAACCTGACTGTGCGTAAAACACCAAACAGTACTATAGAATTTAATGTAAATGAAGTACTTAGAGTAGTAGCAAATTGGTTTAAGGCAAATTCATTAAAATTAAATTTTGAAAAAAACACATTATATTAGGTTTAAAACAAAAAACTATGCACAGCCAGATATATGTATAAACTATAAAAACAACAAAATCTTAGAAACAGAGAGTATAAAATTTCTTGGTATTAAAATAGATCAGAAACTCTGTTGGCATGATCATATCACTACACTACTGGCAAAGTTAAGTAGTGCCACCTTCGCAATATGAACACTTTCTCTAACAGCAGATCTAGAATTAATGAAACAGGTGTACTCCTCATATTTTCATTCAGTAATGTCATATGGCATAATTTTTTGGGGAAACTCTTCACAAAGTAAAAAAGTTTTCATAGCACAGAAAAGAGCTATTAGGTTTCTGTGTAGGGTAAAACCAAGAACTTCTTGCAGACAACTCTTTAAGAAACTCAATATTCTTACAATGTATTCTCAGTATATATATTCTCTCATGAGCTTTGTCATAGAAAATTTTAACCTGTTTACACCTAATTCACAGGTACACAGTTTCAATACAAGAAACAGAAATAACTTGCATAAAACACAAACATCTCTGTCATTAGTACAAAGAGGAGTTAATTATTCTGGGATACATCTGTTTAATAAACTACCTAATCGTATAAAACAGCTTTCAGATAATAAAGATGTATTCAAACAAAAACTTAGAGATTATCTTATTGGCAACTCCTTCTACTCCATTCAAGAATTTGAAGAAAATAATTAATTGTACTCATTATGACGTTAGCAAAACTCAGTTGCAAAAATGTATGTTTATTATTATTTCTTGTATTTGTAAAATATGTATATATATATATATTTACTATGATATGACTCATATCATGTGTATATGTATCAACAATGACATGTTTCACATCCCAGAGGTACTTCCTCAGCAGGGATCCATGGAACAAGATTGATAAATAAAATAAATAAATAAAGTAATAATCACGTTTTGATGTTTCTACTTGAATTGCTACATCATAATACTGGTATCTAATTTTTAAGTTTTCTCTATTTGGTAGCGTGAAGAAGCAATCATGAAAAATTATTGAACAGATAGATTTCCATGTTTTCTGTTACCTTTCTTTTGATTTTTTTGCTATATTTGTGTTGTAATATAATCTAAATTTTGTCATTGCATTAACAAAATTTGTTCAGTGAATCTTGAGCCAGCTTTAATTCTATTGGAAATCATGTTTAAATTCATTTTCTTAAGAGTAAAAGTAAACAGTTAAAGGAAGTCGTAACGTAAAGTAAACATTGCTGCTATATAGTGTTTTGCTTATTTTGTATTAGAAAATGCTGCATTCATTTTCAGAGGTACTTTGGGACACAAGGAGCAAAACGAAATATGTAACTTAGCAGATATAAAATTTTACTGAAGAGATATCGGATTTCGAAAATTGAATTGAACACATCTTATGCAAATCGTAAAATATCAAAAATTCCTGAAGGCACAGTTTTAAGGATAGGAGAATGATTTATCGTTTAAAAGATGCATGAATTTTTGTTACATCTTATGTAAAAGTTTGAAAAGGATAGCCAAATTGTAAGTATTGTTTTTGGAGGATTTAAGGAAAAACGTTAAACATGTGTGTGATAATTGAATATTCAGGTAGGAGAACGCAATTAAATTTAGAGAGGGGACCATAATCAAATGAAAGAAGAATTTTTCCTGAGCAATTTTCACTAAATTTTATCAAAATCAATGCAGTATTTTGGCTGGAATCGGGAAAGGTAAATTAATTCAATATTCACAGAAAAGTCCAACTTCCTGTTGTAAAAATCTGGCGGCATAAATTTACAACGAATAAATCACTCCAGGCGAATGCCGGGATGCTTCCTTCAAAAGGCCATGACCGAACTCCTTTCCTTTCCTTGACCCCAGTCCTTTCCCATCGCTAATGACCTTGACGACAACAAGGCGTAAAGCCATAAGCAAAAAAAAAAAAATTTAGTTTAGAAATGAAAATTCTCCTACTCTCACATGTCTGCTTCTTAGCCACAATCCCTTCTTCCCTTTCACTAAAATTGCCAATTCTTATCCCCTCTCTCTCTCTCTCTACATATGGCGTTATGCCTGGTCAAGGTCATTAGAGGCGGGGAAGGAATTCGGCCATGGCCTTTTGTTGGAAGCATCCCGGCATTTGCCTGGATTTATTTGGAGAAACCATGGAAAACCCAAATCTGGATTCAAACGCGCATCCCGAATGCGAGGTCAGAGCGCTAACCGCTCGCCCACCACGCTCTGTAACTGCAAATTCTTTTTCCAGTGGACATCCAGACTACATTATCAAATTATTCTTTATAAGAGGTGTAATAATTAATTTCTGTTATTGTGCCTGTTGTGGATCATGGAGTTGACATCAGTACACTTTCTTCTTTCAGTCCAGTATTTTCTAAAGCATGTGCATCCATGTAGTTAATGGAATGGCAATCAATTTAAAACTGGAGCAGATAGACAAATTTGAATTCTGCACAAAACTAAAGAAATCGACAACGAAAATCTAGTAATGCTGATGTAATTTTATAGGAATAAAGGAGTGGAGTTGGGCAAGGTATTTGGAATGGTAGTCCTGTTTTAAAAGGAGTCGGCAGGACAGGAAAGATAAAATTAGAGATTCTTATATGAATTTTTTTTCCCCTCATACCATTAGGGATTGGAATCCACAGCAAAGAGATTAGCTTTGGTGTTGAGCACCCTCTGCCACCCAAAATTTTGTGAATTGCAGAGTAGATATGTAGATGAAAAGGAGTGGAACATCAGTAAATGATGACTAGGGTCGTGGGTGACCTCACATATGTGCAGGTATCACACCTGAAAATGTGGTACATATTTGACAGATATTTTATGATCATCAATACACTACCAAGAAGCCTGGGGGGGGGGGGGGGGTGAATGGTTAACGTTCTGGCCTCGCATTCGAGAGGACGCGGGTTCGAATCCCCGTCCCGGCATCCAGATTTGGGTTTTCCATGGTTTCCCCAAATCATTAAGGTGAATGCTGGGATGCTTCCTTCAAAAAGGCCATAGCTGAATTAGTTCCCATTCCTTGTCCCCAGTCCCATCCCGCCTCTAATGACCTTAGCCGTCGACAAGGCGTAAAGCTGTAACTAAAAATAAAAAAAATGACACCCAATGAGGCTTTGTTGAAACTGACAGGCCTAGCAAGCCATTAGTGGATTAAGCTTGCAAAACACAAATGATGGATCAAATGATTTAAAAGACATGGATATGGAATTGGTCTACAAATTGAATCTCTAAGTACACAAGCACTGACTGGAAAAGTGGAGGGAAATTGTGGACATGATGGAAAAAAGAAAGTTGGATATTTTGGGGTTAAGAGAGACAAAGTGGAAAGGACAGCGCAGGATAGAGCTGGATAAAGGTTTTCGATTATGTAGGAATGGAAATGAAGAAGGACGGAAAAATGAAGTAGGCGCTGGCTGTTAAGATGTGCAAAATGTCATGATTATGGGAGACCAGAATTCCCATGTAGGCACGTAAAGGCAGGGGTATGAGGAAGTAATAGGGACAGAAGGATGGGATAGTAGGAATGAAAAAGGGGGAAGGCTACCCAATTTCTGTAAGTGAAATGGTTTGAGAATAGGAAATTCATGGTACAAAAAGTTAGATAGCCACAAGTTAACCTGGTATAGTAGTGATTGGCAGAGAAAGTCTATTGTGGAGTGCACGATATTTAATGGGAAATTTAAGAGAAGTGTGGCAGATGTAAAGGTAATACCATTCAGAGGCATTAGATAGTGATCACCAGCAATTGGTAATGAAGCTAAGGACAGATGGGGTAGGCAGTTAAGGATATGGAAACTGATTAAGAGGAATGAGGAGCAAGATACCCACAGAGGAAATGGGGACAGTGGAAGGGGAATGGAAATGTTTTAAAAGGGCATTAACTGTAGCAGCAGAAACAGTGCATGGAAGTACTGGTAACACCAAAAGGTGGAAGAAATGACTTGGTGGAATAGTAGAGTAAAATGAGCAGTGGAACTGAAGAACAGGGCCTGTAGAGAATGGTTCAAGCATAGGACACCGGAGACAAGAATTTGTGAAGAAAAAGGAGGAGGTAAAAAAAAAAAATAGTAAAGGAGGAAGTGGCTGGAGAAATGGACCGAAATTATGGAAGAAGGTATCAAAAGTAATAAGAAAGTACTATATGGAATGGTAAAAAGGAAGAGGAAGGGTCTGATTGAATATTTCAACATGCTGAATGAAAATGGAAAGGAAATAGACAGTAAAGGAAAACTAAAAAGGATGTGGAAAGGGTATTTTGAAGTCTTGCTGAACCCAGATTGGGCACAGGATGATACTGTTCAACAGGAGGCAACAGCCATGTAGGAGAGAAAGAGAAGGAGAAGGCTCTAACTTTGGAAAAAGTGGAAACAGCTGTGGATAAGATGAATAGTAGAAATACACCAAGCGTCGATGAATTGAGGGTGGAAATGGTAAGCGCAGGAAAAGTAGTAGGAAAGCAGTATGATAAGAAAGTTCTGGAAGGAGCGGACAACCTCTGAAGATTGGCAGAAAGGAATAATTGTACTTATCTTCAAAAAAGGTAGTAGGAAGGAGTTTAAAAACTATAGAGGGATTACGCTTATGTGACAAAGTATTTGAAAAGATCCTTGAAAAAAGAATACACAAGAGGGTGGAAAAAGAGCCAAGAAAGATAAATATGGCTTCAGATCAGGGAGATTGAGAGTAGACCTGATATTTGCGATGAGATAGCTACAAGATAAACATGAATATGGAAAGAATCTACTTCTGGTGTTTCATGATATTTAGAAGGCTTATGATTGTATGATGTAAGGTATGGAAGGCCTTGAAGAACAGAGGGTTCACAAAAGAAGTCGTGGATTTATATAAGGGAAGTGTGAGCTATAAGAAAATAGGGAAAGGAGGAACAAACTGGCTGAAAGAAAGGAACATATTAAAACAAGGAAGTGCCCTCTCAACACTACTTTTAACTGTAATCATGGAAAAGGTGTGCCTATCCTGACATATGGTGCTGAAACCTGGACAATGAAGAAGCAGGACATCAGCAGGATACAAGCAAATGAAATGTATTTTTAAGAGGTAGAATGAGTCACTAGAATGGACAGGATAAGGAATGAAATGATTAGACATGTCATAAAACAGTAACATCTACAGGAAATGATAGAGAAGGCCAGACTAAGATGGTACGGGCTTGTGATGAAAATACTAGGAGCATTTTTTTTTTTCAACCTCCAATTGCATAGCATGGAGACCAGAGGAGTGGCAGGTGAGCGGTGTGTGCAGTAGATGATTGCACATCTCCCGTACCACACTCTCTGTTGTTACCACATTCGTGACTTCATTCTGTGCCGAGCTGCAGTCACAGAAATATGACCGTTTTGATTAATTCTCCCACCAAGTGCGAGTTAAGAAGTGTTATTTGTTTTCTGCAAGCAGAAGGGAACAGTGCAGCAGAAATCCATCAAATAATGAGCCAATTGTAGGGAAAGAGCTTTATGAATGAAGGAGTCGTGCGTGAATTGTGGAGAAAATTTATAGAAGGCCGAACTGATGTGCACAATGAAGGAGGTCAAGGATACAAATCTATCACTACAGATGACCTTGTTCAATGAGTTGACAAAGTGGTAAGAGAAAACCGCAGGTTAACGATTAGTGATTTATTAATGAAATTTCCAGAGGTGTCAATATCTTCTCTGTACTCTATTGTAACAGACAATTACGTGCTACAAAAAAAACCTGTGCTCACTGGGTCCCTAAAATGTTGACCGACAACCACAAAACTAACCGAATGGCATCAGCTTTGAAGTTCCTTGACCGTTATCACGCAGATGGAGAAGATTTTTTGAAATGAATTGTAACTGGAGATGAGACATGGATTCGGTATGACACACCTGAAACAACAATCCCAACAGTGGATGAACACAAGTTCACGGAACAAGTCAAAAAATTTCAATGAGACCTTCAACAACTGAAAGGTTATGGCTACCGTGTTTTGGGACCGGAATGGTGTATTGCTTGTGGAGTTTATGCTGCCGGGGATGACGAGTAATGCAGTTGTTTACTGTAAAACTTTAAAACGTTTACAGAGGTCCATTCAGAACAAAACAAGAGGCATGATGACTTCTGGCAATGTTCTGCTCCATGACAATGCTCGTCCTCACAGTGCTGGTGTCACCCAGGGACTTCTTAATTTAAATAGGAGATTTTTGATAACCCGCCATACATCCCCGACCTAGCGCCAAGTGACTTTCATCTTTTCACTGAACTGAAGAAGTGGGTAGGAGGGCAACCATCGAGGAGCTTCAAGACAATGTGATGACTCATTTAAAATCATTGGCGGCAACAATTTATAAAGAGGGTATTGGACAGCTTGTCTATAGGTATGAAAAATGCCTTAATTAATATATTTTTCTCGGGCTTCCAGCCGTGTTAATATATCATATTTGCAGAATGTTTCGAAGGCGTCCATCTCTGCCTCCATTCTCAACCAAATGTCAGTGTATAACTGTTTGTTTATTCAGCCGCTGCTACGGAAACGGTGGAAAACAAAAACCAACACAACGCGATTACGTCATCCGCTCTTCTGCTCGTTACCGGCGCGAAACTGTTTCAGCATTTTAATCGCCGGGTTCCAGGCCGCACTGAGTAGATAACCAGTGTCCCTGTTGACTAATAAATCAGTTAATCTTATTTCTACAGCCTCTAATAACGCTGGTCCAGAAATCTTTGACCCGGGCTAAAATGGTTGTTTTTTTCAAATTCAAAAGTGTGACCTTCTTGCACACTATGTACGGCCACCGCAGACTTTTCTTCTTGCCCAAGACGAACATTTGTGGCGTGCTCTACACATCGCTGCACAATGCAGCGCTGCATCTGTCCAATGTAGCCGCGGCCACATTCACATGGTATATAATATACACCAGGGGTTCGTAAACCTAGGTCATCTTTAACGCTGCCGACCAAGTTACTTTTGAATTTGAAAAAACAACCATTTTAGCCCGGGTCAAAGATTTTTGGGCCAGCGTTATTACAGAGGCTGTAGAAATAAGATTAACTGATTTATTAGTCAACAGGGACACTGGTTATCAACTCAGTGCGGCCTGGAACCCGGCGATTAAAATGCTGAAACAGTTTTGCGCCGGTAACGAGCAGAAGAGCGGATGACGTAATCGCGTTGTGTTGGTTTTTGTTTTCCACCGTTTCCGTAGCAGCGGCTGAATAAACAAACAGTTATACACTGACATTCGGTTGAGAATGGAGGCAGAGATGGACACCTTCGAAACGTCCCGCAAATATGATATATTAACACGGCTGGAAGCCCGAGAAAAATATATTAATATTCAACGCCGTGAAAAATTACGATCCTACAAATGCCTTAATCTTCGAGGTGATTATGTTGAAAAGTAACCATAAGTTTACATAACAGTTGGTAATTAAATATTTTTTCTGTGTCCATTTGTCTTTTATTTATGACCTATTGGAGATTGGACAAAAAAGCTGGCCTTGTATAATAGCAGAGACTCCCAAGAAAAATCCACAAAATGTTGATGCTTGGTAAACGACCCAGAGGAAGACCAAGGGATAAATGGCTGAGAGGAGTGTTTGTGGAAGAGAGGAGATTACTGTACCAAGGCAGTGACAGAGAGGTGGTAGGAAGAAAGAAGATGATGATGGCGATGAACACCTTACCATCAGAGAGGTTCAGATGATCGATTACATCAATTTTTCAATTTTTGACAAGTGCTCCATTGGTGCCAAGTTCTGTCTTATGTGCAAACTGAGTAACAAGCTCCTTCTTCAGTGATCCAAGAGCATGGTCATCATTTCTTTCAGGATTCGTGGGATTGTTCAATGTGAATTTGTCCCTGCGGCTCGGGGATTGAATGCCGATTTACACTGCGATTTTTTTGTGGTGTCATTCATTAGAAATTACCGCAGCCATTGTGATGACAGTATAACAGTTCATAAAGCTCTAGCAGCATACAAGTTTTGCATTAATAATAACACAGGCATTGCCCCCCCCCCCTCCACCCTCCATGTTCACCGGATCTGGCCCACTGCATTTTTTCCTGTTTCCAAAGATGAAATTACAGGCATGGCGAGCTCTAATTCGAATTGCATAAAGTGCTTAACAGTATCCAAGAATGCAGATTCTAGGAGATATTCAAAAAATTCCAGAAGTGCCCTGATTGTTATATAACTTCCATAGTGGGCTATTTTGAATGGGATGGCAACCAAATTTAAATTGGGCGATTTTGTTTCTATTTATAAGACTAGTCTTGGAATTTAGTGATCACACCTCATTCATATGCAATTCACTTTTTCCACCTTCTTCCTCAACCCAACTCTGTCATATTAGTTACTGAGTGTTCTAGTTAGCTGTAGCATTTTGGTCCCTCTCCAGCCTGATGATACTAAATATTATCAGTATGTTTACACCCAAATATTTGCATTATACCAGTGAGCACAACAGTGTGCAATCTCATGATCCTTCCACATACCGTTACGTCAGCAAAATAGTGTTTCTTTTTAAATGTAGTGCAAAGCAGCCAATTGGCGAACTTCTCCATTTCAGACTTGTCAGTGCACTGACAGGTGTAATGAGTTATCATTGTGACGCTAGAGTTTACTTTGTAAGTGTTGATGATTTTTACTATTTTTTTTAAAGTTCCTTATGTTCATTGTTAATGTGACACATACAAATTAATCTAGGTAATGTAAATTACTGTCTAGATTTCCAATAAAAATGTGAAAAATTTATTTATTATCAAGTGCCTTTATGGATTTTTTTTTTTTTTTTTTAAATCAGTATTTTCAATAATCATTAGGAAAGGGTTAATCTAGTAGAATTTAGATATTTGTTTTTATATCATGTACCTTAGACCGTTCTTTATTGCACCTTTTTTTTTAACCCCTTAACCTACGATTTAGATTCGAAGATGTTGGGCCGAAGTTGTATACAAGCTCGCGCAGCGTTCGGGACATTCGCATGACTTGTGTAACACGCTAATCCGGGCAATTGTAAACATGACGGGCATCGCCCGTGGTAGAGCGGTCGCGGTTTGTAGATAGCACAGACAAGGCTCGTGATGTATTTCTATTATCTCTTCTTATCGTGATCAGTTTCTAGTTGTTCTTGATCACATTCGCACGTCAAAATTTACGTTCATAAATTCTAGAGAAGCAACCCCACAAGATGTTCTCTAGAAAAAGATTTTCTGATGAAAACAGTGAGAATTGTGCTATTAATTTTGCTAATGAAAGTGACAGTAATGACGAAATATGTAATTTTCGAAGAAAGTATAGGCGAATAATTATTGATGATACATCCGACGACGATCAACTACCAGAGTCCTGGCTTTGGAAAGAAATAAGAAATAGTCCAAAAAACTGGGACTATACGATGACTCCTGGCATAAGAGAGGCAGCCTTATGTCAATTAGGAGGAAGTAGAGGAGAATTTGATATATTTAATTTAATATTTGATGCTATATTTTGGAACAATATTGTGACTGAAACGAATCAGTATGCAGCTCAAATACGAGAAAATCCACGTACAACACGAAAAATTAACGACACTTGGTTTCCTGTAGACTCTCCCGAAATTAAAAGATATTTCACATTGACCATAATAATGTCACAGGTAAAAAAACCAAGAATCCAAATGAATTGGTCGAAGAGGGCTGTTATCGAAACACCCATATTTAGAAAATCAATGCTTTTGAACAGATATCTACAAATTACAAGGTTCTTGCATTTCTCAAGCAATAATTTGGTTGCCAATACAGATAAATTGAAGAAGATTAGACCTGTGATTAATTTTTTTAACCAAAAATTTAAAGAAATGTATATAATGAAAAAAGACATTTCTATTGATGAATCTCTTATGAAATTCAGGGGGCGTCTATATATCGGCCACGATAAAATAAACTGTGAAGATAGCACTTCAGAGAGTGTTGTCAAAGAGCTTTCTGAGTCATTGTTGCACAGGGGTCACACTTTGTACATAGACAATTGGTATTCTTCCCCAAAATTATTTATGACATTATCATATAAATATAAAACAAATGTAATTGGCACAGTACGTTCAAATAGGAAGAACATGCCAAAAGATTTGTGCAGTGTAAAATTAACAAGGGGCGAATACGCAATAAGAAGCTGCAACCGAATACTCGCTATAAAATGGAAAGACAAGCGAGATGTTTATATGCTGTCGACAAAATATGAAGCAGTCGAAATGACTTCACAAGGATCCAAGGGCACTCTAAAACCAAATTGTATTGCAGAGTATAACAAGAGAATGAATGGAATTGCTCTCCAAGATCAAATATTAGCATGTTTTCCAGTGATGAGAAAATTCATGAAAGGATATAATTTTTTTTTTTATCCGTTTGATATTGGTCTTTTTAACTCTTACATCTTATGGAAAAAACTGAATAATGGAAAGAAACAATTTTATGTCGACTATAAGATCTTCTACTGAAGAAAATGCCAAAACCGATTTATAGAGAACGAGGCGTATTATCTTCCGGAGATGCGCCAGACAGACTTTACGCGAAGGAATGGGCTCATTTTCCAAAGCACATTGATCCAACACCCTCTAAATTAAGACCGTCAAAACGTTGTACAGTTTGTCACAAAAATAAAAAATGTGAAGAAACAACGTGGGAGTGTAAAAAGTGTAAAGTTCCGTTACGTGTACCAGAATGCTTTGAAATATATCATACCGTTACAGATTACTAATTTTATATTTTGGAGTTTTGTGTAAATAAACATTTTGTAATACTTGCGTCTACCACAATTATTGCATCAGACTGTAATTGCATATCAAATATTCCACGTAATATTCACATTTGGCCCAATCACCATACGCGAGCAATGCCTGTAATATTTACTTCTGGCCCGACCATCGTACGCGGGCTATGCCCGTAATATTTACTTATGGCCCAACCATCGTACGCGGGCTATGCCCGTAATATTTACGTTTGGCCCAACCGTCGTACGCGGGCTATGCCCGTCATTGTAGATTAAGGGGTTAAAAAAAGGGTTGGATTCAAATGTTTCAAACTTCAGAAAAAAAACATGTTTGTCTATCGGTTTATTTTTCCCTATCCTATCTTATTTTTAGTATATTGTTGGGCAGCTAAACAACATTAGCAACATCCGTAGAATTCAGATTAACCTAAGTTGTTGTGTGATAAAATATATATGGTTATAAGTTTTCTACCTTATTCTGTTCTAAATCAGTAATGTATCTAACTTGCATTGCTTGATTTATAATAGAAAAAATTTCTTCTAGTGACTGCTGCATCCTTTCTCTAATAAAGTAACTTATTACTTGTAGTTGGTTACAGGAGATTTAAGGATGAAAAAAGTAATTCAAGGAAATTACATGAAGAGAAGTAAAAATGTTGAGTTGAGAGGCATAGAAATGTTGATTGAACTCTTTCCAATTACATTCATTGTGTTGTTTAAAAATAGTGTTGGTGTTATCGTTAATTCTAATAAGTTACACATAGATGGTGAAAACAGATTTACTGCCCTTAATGCAGTAGGCAAGTTCATTTGGCTAAGATTAATAGAATCTGGTTTCACCATCATAATTTTTTAAATTTAAAATTAATTTTGAGGTTTTAAAACTTAACAGCTTCAGCAACTAGTTAACACTACACAAAATTATTATTTGTTTATTGACAAAGTTATTTCCAAATAAATTCCTTTTTTGTTTTGTTTTAAATGCCATCATGAAGAAGAAAAATAAGAAGAAAGAAAACCTTGAAGCAATTAATCTTATTTCTTTGTGATAGTAACTTTGGAATAGAAATTAACCTTGACTCTTCATCTTCATTCAAAGCATTCAGTGTTTCTGGCATTGCTGTTGCTGAAACTGTTGCCATGGTTAAAATGTAATGTAATGTTCAAATGCACCAAGTCCTTTTTATGGCATGGTTCGGTAGAAGAATGTTTTGGCCATAAGCACTGTGTTGCTGCATTTAAGAAACTGTTTCTCAAAAATGTACCTGTGTGAATAATACTGGGAAATTTGGGAAGTTGATGAAAGAAATGTTAAAAAAAGCAAGGTAGGAAAGCTGTGTTTAGAATATTTACTAACTTTATATAGAAGCTGTTTGGAATGTTTATAGATGTCAGGAGAATAACTGGTTGCGGTATTAGACTAAACAGTTAATCACCTCAATTAAAACCCTGTTAGTCATGTGCCTTTGGATAGTAATTGATAAAATTTCGATGGAGCGCCCGCTCCAGTGGCAATCTCCCTACACCCCCTCCCTTTCCCCTTCCAACCTACTTTTGCCCTCTAATAATTTTTAATTTAAACTCTTTCAGTGTTTCCGGTAAGTTATTCATCACTTCTCTTGGCAATTTATTCCAGTCCCTCACTCCCTTTCCTATGAAAGAGAATTTTCTCACACCCTTATGCCTGAAATCAAGTGCCAGCATGTGGTCATGGTCAATCTTACCCTTCCAACCATCTCTCTTAATTTTCCCACCAATATCTTTCCATGCTTCATCACCAGAATAGGCTTTGTATACTCCCATGACTCTCTTCATCCTCCTTCTATCCTCCAATGAATCCCACTCCAGCTGCTTCATCATATTAGTTACCAATTGTGTTCTGCGGTAATTTTCAGAGACAAAACTGGCAGCCCTCCTTTGCACCCCTTCCAACTCCTGTATTTGATACCCAAAATGTGGATCCCAAACTACACCACCATATTCCAGCAGTGGTCTGACCAAAGTTTTGTACCCCAATTCCCTTACTTCTCTAGAGCATCCCCTCATCACTTTTTCTAACAGGTGAAGGATTTTTAACCCTTTCCCTACCAACTGTCTAATGTGTCCTGTCCAGCTAAGTTTGCTATCAAATGTAATGCCTAGGTATTTACATTTCGAGTCTTCAAAAAGTAGTTCCTTCCTCACTTTATAATCGTAATCTGGGGAAGGATAACTGCTTGCGGGGTTAGACTAAACAGTTAATCGCCTCAACTAAAACCGTGTTAGTGATGTGTCTTTGGATATTCGATCGTTCTTAATTTTACGGCTGCCATCACTTTGATTCCTTCAAATGGAAAAGGAAGGTTCACATAGGAATAAAAGTCACTGCTGCTAAGTTCACTGCTTCACTATATTCACAGTAAAAAATTGTACAAGTGATTAGTAATCAGACCAGACCAAACCCCATTGTTAAATGAAAGTCACATTGAAAAGATTTAAAACAGTTCGGATGCACTACAAAATATTAAGATGGCTGCCCCTGCCCATACATCGCACACTGCACTTCCCGCCTCCCAGTGGAGAGCGCTCCACAAACTGACAAACTTCTTGCTCCAGTGGTTTCTAGCAAAAGACATCATATAGTCCTCGTCATCCTTATAAATAGACTCACTGTCGTTCAACAAAAATCCTTCCGCGTCCAAAGGTCAAATGGCCTCCCCGAATATTGAAACTATGTATCCTTGCACCAGTCTTGCACAATAATTTTTCATTTTTGGCTCCCACTACTCCTATTGTTCTGAAATTTCAACAGTAGCTAGGATTTTAAGTAAATGTAAATTTCGAACCTTATTAAAATTTTTGTATCTTCCATAGATTAGCTGTAAAAAAAAAATTTCTGTTTTACTCTAAACTGCTTCTAAATTTCACAATTTTGCAGCTATAAGGCTGAAACAACTTTTATTTTCCTTCTAATTTAATGCTCTTTCATTTGATACTAAGCAAGCCATGTTTACTCTTCTAACAGTTTGATGTAAGGTATGTTGCAAACACAAATTTCAATCCCGCTAATAACCTTCTGATGTCTGTGAAACCTACTTTTAATGATTCTACGTGTTCTAAAATGACTTGAGTGATTTTGAAGTCACTACCTGTTTTCTTCGATTTACTATGAATTTCTAAAGTGAACGTTGCTTCCGCAAGGTGTAACAGAAGTACCAGCTTGTCCAGCCATATTTCTCAAAGTTGTAAAAATGTTTCATCCTAATTAAAATACTGCATATCTCTTAACGGGGCTTTCTGGAAGCTGTTTCTAAAAAATTATAGTGTATTCAGAATATGATTCTCCCCCCTTGAATTTACGTATATTACTAAATTGATTAATTTTACCTTGTGCCATGTGTCTGATGTTACTATATATATTGCTCAAAAAACAACCTTTAACTTTACTGAGCTTTTCCAAACTTTAGTATGTTGTGGAAGCAAAAATTATGTTTCTATCTTGCTATAAGGTGACTTTCTATATTTTTCCAAAATGCGACTTCTCGAATTTACAGTATGTAATTGCGTGTTACTTTTCCATACTGGATTTAAGCTATTAATGTATTCAAAGTTTTTAACAGGATTCTCCAGTTACAAGATTTATCGTCTTTTTACTATTTATAATCCTGAATATCTCAAAAAGTGAGGGAAATGTTAACTTTTATTCTGAAACCAAATGCTAATCTTATGTTCAATCCTTCTACAGCTGTTTAGATAGATTTAGAACTTGGATTAACTGTTTAAACTTGACTTATTATATGAATTGACTATTTAGCTTGATTTATTGCCTGAATTAACTACGTAAGTGACTCTAAAGCCGATGTATCGTGTTGTTCAGCTGAGCCCGCTATTCTATAAACAAATTTTGTTTATGAAATTCTAGGTTTGCTTACATAGAGATATGTCATTATACATTTTTTTCTGAGTTACTCTGTATGATTTTAACAGTGGAATGGGAGATGTGTTTTCATTGCAAGGAGAAGTTGTATGTTTTGCTAAGAAATACAGTGGACTTTATGAAAGCACAAACTTCAACAAATTTTGAGGTTTGGAAAATAGTAAAGGAATTTCATCTAAAGAAAGAAGGCAACACACTGTGAAGAACCAAGAAAGGAGGCTCGGGAAATGTTAAGTTGGAATTTGTTATTAAGTATAGTGTCCTTAAATATAATAATTATTATGGCAAAAGTAATGTAGATGAGAGTTTGCCTCGACTAGTCCGCTTCTCCATGAGACTTTTTGTGTCAAGGAGGATAAATAAAAACACTTTGTTACTGCTTACAAAAGTAAGGGAAATTCATATTAGAAATGAAAGGCTGATGGAAAAGACATGTTAGATTCAAAAGTGCAAAAGTTAAGGACGAGATAGATAAATTAATGTAACATATTATCCTTTAGGTGGAAACGAATAAAAGTGTGGGAATATGTTGCTAGAGGTCTCAGACACATGCATAAAAAGCTGGATGTTGCAGGGCATGAGGTCAGTGCTACTATAGTGCCAAATGTGTCTTGGTCGCATAAGACGAGGCAGTTGAAGGAATGGGACAGTCAGTGAGCTGTTATAGTGCACTGTAGAGGTGGTCTGCTAATGCTTGCATAGTGATTTTGAAACCAGCATGATAGGAGATGGTTTACCTTGAAGGCAGCAGGGCTTGCGAAAATTAAACATTACAGGATATCCCACTGTCTGGTATATTCACACTTGGAAAGAAACTCCAATAATTCATTGTACAAATAAAATACCTTAAAAATATCCAAATTCACTTTGGTATAAGTTCTGGGGACATGGTGATGATAACTAATAACTTTGCAGCGATGTTCTTCCTTCTTATTTGTACAAAAGCTGTTGTTGCAGAGCAAGGGGCATTATCAGTTTTCGTCTTTAGCGTTGACTATAGCTTATTGGTAAACTTCACCCTTTGTTCAAAATATATACAAACAAATATGAATTACAGAGTTACATAGATCCTTCTTTTATAATAATTAAATACTGTTCCAGAAATGTACGTTTGATCCAGAAGGAAGAAATGTGGTGCCTGATCTGTTGGAGGAATTTGCTTGCTGCTGGTCAGATTGTGATAGGACATTCAACAATACTCACATGTTTCTGTGTCACGTCCAAAGTCATGTACAGTGCAGTCCGCGTGGTAGAATGGTGGCACATGGTGTACCCTGTAGCTGGCGAGGTGAGAAATCTTGAAATGCTTTGCTGCCAGATTTTGCCATTTTTTTAATTTCAAATCTCATTTGTCTGTTTCAACTGGAATGGTTTTGTCACATGATCAGGAAAATAGAAGTTAAAAGCTAGGTTAAAATCCAGCAAAGTTTATAAATTGATGTTTTACACCCAAATAAGAGTTTAACCTCTGGTGAAAGGAAGCATATAGAGGAAAGGAGAAAAGGAGCGAAAATTGGTTAAAAATAAAATTCACTAAGAAGAAAACAAATTAAATTAAAAAAAAAACTGTTAAGTTATATATAGGCCTTGAAATGCCTGTTTAAGAGAAAATTAAAATAGGTAAATAAGTGGAATGAGACGTGAACTTATTCTCCTGGGTACATTTTAATGGGGAAGATTTAAATTTAAAGTAAGTTATGTGCAAAGGTCTTGGACTGCCAGACAAGTGATCACTTACTTGATTGGAAGCCCAGGCACTTTTTATGCATTTTCTAATTTTGTGTAATTGGAAAACATAATTATCTCAAAACATAAAATATTTTATTTACTGATTGAAAACATATGTCACTGTTATCACTAAAATTATTGTAATTAATACTGACTGGTAACTATATTTTGAAGTTGGTTATTGACTACAACAATTCTGCAGTTCACCAGAACATAACTAAGGATGTAACCACTGCTCCCCATGTAAGTGTAATCCTTATTCTTCTCTTCCCAGAACTACTTCTTGTGTATGCTTTTCAAATTCTTGGTTTTCTCTTTTATTCAATGACAGGTACTCTGATGCATACAGTGCCTCCTGTTTAATTGCTGTTGCAGTATAATTTTTACTGGAATACTGTTGATTTTTTGTTGCAATCTTATTATAACATAAATTATTTTATTTACCTAATAATGATCGTTATTGAGATTTGAACAGTGTCAGTGTCAGTTTAAAATAAATAAAGTGTCTGCTGATACGATATTAATTAAACCTTGCTTGCCATCATGAATTTTATTTTCTTTATGAAAGTTATTATTATTTATTTATTTGAATGATTATCAATATATACAATTAAAATGCTAATCTTGGTCATGAAGTAGAAATGTCTATCACACGGTGACGTCACGCTATGATGTCATGCTTCTTGTCTCGTTGTCCAACTCCCAACGACTAGAGATGTTGCTCTAAGTTAAGCATGTTATTTAATAACAGTTCTATTTAGCTAATGAAACGCGCTTCGCTGTTAACTTCTTCTTTAATAGTTCCTTTTAGAACCAGAAATAATTCCTATATATATATTTTCAACGAAAGAAGGCTCAGTTTTTCATAAATTCATTTTAATAAGAACGATAACTAATCTAAACCAACATCCTGTCATACAGTCTACATGAGCCCTAGCTTAAACATCATTTCCAAAAAATTGCAGGTTAGTGAATTAGTAATCTCATTTCCCGAAGGGACGTTTTCTTTTAGAAGGTTCAAGTTCATCTGTCTGTCCGTTGATAATAACCAACGAGTTGTAACCGAAAATCCAAAGCACATATACATTTAATGTTATACATGGAACTTTAATCTTTCAATTAATTTTCTTAAATAATAATTAATTTTATAAAGTTATTGCGTTTTAGTATTTATCAGCCCCGTTACATCCCCCGCTAATTTCTATGAAATTCGAAAAGAATTGAAATAGGAATTAATTTATCACAGGTCCCTCAGGTGTTGGTTTTACAATGTGAGTTTTACATAAATACAAATAATAATAATGATAATAATTATAATAAATATTGAAAGTTGAAATTTGTTTTCTCTGGCTGCTCTGCTGGTTTTCCATCTGTAGCAAGCATAAATGTCCACTTTTTTCTTACAGGGTACTAACTCTGTTGCCATCAAGTTTATTTTTTTTTTCCCTTCTTCTTCTTTTCTGCACGGTACTCCTGGAACAAGATACATAGTCTGCCAGCATTTAATCTTGTAGAAGAACAAAATATAAACCTTTTTTTTTTTTTTTTTTTTTTCATTTTCAAAACATCAAACATATAGCAGTAACAACAAATCAGTTTCTGATTAAGGTATTTGTCCATATGAAATGAGGTACCTGGACCAGAAAATTATAAAATATAAAACCAATTGACACGGGTCATTTTCTTGCTCAGCACTACTTTCTTTGGAATTCTTGTTTTTCACATTGAAAGAATTATCAGTTTGCCTCTTTGAGCTCACAAAGTTGTTTCATTTTATTGCACATTAATTCATCTTTTCTTCAAAACATTCACTTTCATTGCCTAGTAAAAGTTTATTTTCTTTGTTTCCTTATTCACTATAATCAATATTTTCTACATTAATATCCTCTTTAGCTGTCATAGCCTCCGCCTGTTTACCAAGCATACCATAGTTAAAAAAAATTCTATTACCTGCCCTTGGTAAATTATATTCTTCATAAGACCGATCCTTTTGAACAGATTTACTGTTGGATAACCAGCAGCATTATTTAAATCACATGTTTGGTACCCTGGACCAGTACAATCAACCCTCGCTAATACGACTGGGACACCATTGTTTCTTGCTAATCTAGCATCACTACTTCATTTTTATTTCTTCAGTACATTACATTATATTCTAATGCTCCGGTATAACTTACAAACTATATATTTCCTAAAAGAAAAGTACCAATAGACAAGACAATAAACTTTTATGTAATGGTATGCTGTGGTAACAGCTGAAGACTGTACATCTGACCAAGATCGTCAATATTAAATGACAGCTTCCACTTAGTGATTATAAACTTTTACTATCATTACAGTTGAAGAATTGTGTGCAGCCACAACAATCAGTACTATTTACAAGTGTTTTGTGGCACTGAATAACAATAATATGCCAACTATAACTTAACAATAATAATAAATTCCAATATGACAGAGTTTATATGTACACACCTGTGCCCTGCACTAGTGTTAAATCTTTTCATTCACCTTAAACTAATTCATCATTTTCTGAGTTGTAGGTTCAATACCCTGATTGAATTTGTACACAGGATGAGGCAGTAAGCATAGCTTACCCCTCTACAAAAAGGAAAACCCTTTTTCTATATTTCCAGTTCACTTTTTCCCAGTTATTCATACAAAACAACTTCCTGTTTACAGTGAATCTTACTTTGCCAGAACAGTAACATGGCAAACCAACTTCAAAAATATGTAAAGAACTCTGAAAATGTTCAACACCATTATTCTGTAACTGCTTTGATTCATAATCACAAACATAATTCTCCCCAACAATAGAAAAAATGTCACAGTTTACATTCTTCAAAATCATCAAACTACCCAATCCATCTACATTCATTAAAATCTCTTCCATCTCTTTTACATGACACCCTTCTTTGACAATTTGTCTATCCTTTACATGATTTACCTCATCATTAATTGTAACATCACTCATCTCATATTTTTCCCTTACAGTATTAGGCCTACTATCATTACTTCAATTGTATTACCTAATGATTCACAATGAATTGCATTCATACTTTGTTCATGTAACAAACCTATATCTGTTTGTGACTTGTTGGAGGTATCATGTAATAATTCTATGCACTCTTTAACCTTAAGCTGTTCTAGTTCTACTTTGTTGACTCTGTTTCCTTGCTGAATAAATTCATTCTTAAAGGTATCCCCAAGTTGATTTATCTCATAACTAACAGTCTGAATCTTATGTTCAACATTTTCTTGGCTTTCATGGTATTCAGTAATATGTTTTTCCAAGGTTGTTTCAACTGAGTGACACGTTCACTAAAATGTGTGTAATAATTTCCTATCTTGTCATGGATTTCCCCTATTTTTGAATCAATTTGTCGTGAATGGTCCATAAAATCCCTTCTAAGGTCATTTTTGGTTTCACTGAACTGATATCTAAATGAGATTGCATTGATAAAATTAGGTCAATAGTGTTTGTAGGGAACTGGTATGTTCTGGCTGGGTAAATTGAGAAGGAGTTGATGGAGTTTGTTTATGTTCTGGTTCCTGATGGGTACCTACAGCAGGAGAATAATCATCCTCAAATTGTGAAAAATGGACCCTATTTTCATCCTCTGGTTGAGATACAGGTGTTTTGTCTAGAATTACAGATGGATAAGAGCCAAGTATGGTATATACAGACGGTGGGGCCATATCCGGTAAATTAGAATTTTCTGCAACATCATGTTGACAGATTACATGAAAAGTATTTTCATTGTCTTTATCCATGGTAAGATCAATTTAAATATTTTTAACCAGCACAAAATCAAACTTCGTATCTCAAACACAGTTAATTGAAGTCCATAAAATTCACAATAGGCAAAGAATGGAAATTATTTAAATCCGTGAAAATTTAACTATCGAAATGAAAATCCTTCACTGTATTTACACAAATAAAAAGAATTTAAAATGTACTTCCCTTTTATATTTCCTTTTTTTTTCCATGATATGTTTCACAGCAAAGCAAAACACGACTTTGCCGGCCACCAATGTTGTTTAACCAAAACAGCTGTCCAGTTGATATGCACTCGAAGTATGTTGCGGTGCGTATCGATATACAAGTCGACTGTCGACTGTAAATCGTCGTGTGTTGCGTTTTATTTATCTTGCTTTTTTGAAGTTCGTAATAGTTAACAAAATTACCAATTCAGGTGTCAAGGTCGCCATGAAACGCGCTTCGCTGTTAACTTCTTCTTTAATAGTTCCTTTTAGAACCAGAAATAATTCCTATATATATATTTTCAATGAAAGAAGGCTCAGTTTTTCATAAATTCATTTTAATAAGAACGATAACTAATCTAAACCAACATCCTGTCATACAGTCTACATGAGCCCTAGCTTAAACTTCATTTCCAAAAAATTGCAGGTTAGTGAATTAGTAATCTCATTTCCCGAAGCGACGTTTTCTTTTAGAAGGTTCGAGTTCATCTGTCTGTCCGTTGATAATAACCAACGAGTTGTAACCGAAAATCCAAAGCACATATACATTTAATGTTATACATGGAACTTTAATCTTTCAATTAATTTTCTTAAATAATAATTAATTTTATAAAGTTATTGCGTTTTAGTATTTATCAGCCCCGTTACACTAAGCATCCACAGAGAAATGAATTGTCAGAACAATGAAAGAAATTATGTATTTAATTTCAATCAACATATTAATTATTAGTTGCTTATATTTGTGTAATATTCATTCAATGAGAAGTACTCGTTAAATTCTTTGGCCATAGATATATAAGATAAAAGCTTTAATTTTTGATTAGCAATGTTAGTGGCATTCTTCCTAAAATCCTCCCTGCCCCTCCTAGAACTTGTTTCAGCAGACCTCCTAACCTCAGCGAACTTCTAGTCCACAAACACAGTCTTCCTCTTCCTAACAGTCAACCCCAAGGCTCTTTCCCGTGTAATAGACCACGCTGCAAGATGTGTGACATACACCCTGCTTCCACCACTTTCATCAACCCAGTCACAGGGGAAAGCTTCCCTATCATAGGACACGCCACCTGTGAAACGACGCATGTAATATACCAGTTAACATGCAACCACTGCCTGGCTTCATATATAGGTTTGACCACAAATGCACTCTCCATAAGAATGAATGGCCACCGTCAGACGGTGTTCACACAGAACCCAAAGCACCCAGTTGCTGCCCATGCCATAACCCACGACTTGAATAATTTCAACTCTTGTTACACAGTCCGTGCTATCAGAGTTTTCCTCAATAGCAGCAGTTTCTCTGAACTCAGAAGGTGGGAACTTGCCTACCAGTACAAACTTGGCACAAGGCAACCACCTGGTCTCAACTTAAGATAATACCCTGTCATTATTATTATTAGTAGTACATATGTTTAACCTTTTTTTATTCCTCACCTTTCCATTACCTATATTGAACCACCTCTAACCTGAGGTGATATTTACTTCATAAATATTATTATTATTATACACAGACGGAAAAAAAAATCCCAACACCAAGAAAAAATTATTGTAGAGTAATGAAATTTGGACAATGCATTTGTCAAGTTAACATGTTTAATTGATTAAATTTTCAAGATCACAGGTTAATTTAAGCTCAAGAAAATGCATTTCAAATGTGAAATACTGTTAAATTAATAGCCGGTGTAACCTCCAGAATTTTGAATGCAAGCCTGCAAACGTGAATGCATTGTGTCATACAGGTTTCGAATGTCACTTTGTGGTATGGAGTTCCATGCTTGTTGTACTTGTGCTGTCAATACTGGGGACGGTCAGTGCTGGCTGTGGATGATGCTGGAGTTGTCGTCCAATGATATCCCATACGTGTTCAATTGGAGACAGATCTGGTGATCTCGCAGGCCAAGGTAACATGTCGACACTCTGTAGAGCACGTTGCGAGACAACAGCGGTATGAGGGCGAGCGTTATCCTGTTGAAAAACTCCCCCTTGAATGCTGTTCATGAATGGCAGCACTACAGGTTGAATTACCAGACTGACGTACAAATTTGCAGTCAGTGTGTTTGGTATAACCACAAGAGTGCTCCTGCTGTCATAGGAAATTGCTCCCCAGACCATGACTCCAGGTGTAGGTCCAGTGTGTCTAGGCCGCAGACAGTTTGGTTGCAGGCGTTCCCCTGGCCTCCTTCTGACCAACACTCGGCCATCACTGGCACCAAGGCAGAACCTGCTTTCATCAGAAAACACAACAGATCTCCACTCCGTCCTCCAATGAGCTCTGGCTTGACACCACTGGAGTCGCAAACGGCGATGGCTTGTAGTCAGTGGAATGCACGCTACAGGGCGCCTGGCTCGGAGCTGTCCTTGAAGTAACCGATTTCTAACAGTTCGTTGTGTCACTGTGGTACCAACTGCAGCTCGAATTTCTGTAGTGCTGCCATTCATGAACAGCATTCAAGGGGGAGTTTTTCAACAGGATAACGCTCGCCCTCATACCGCTGTTGTCTCGCAACGTGCTCTACAGAGTGTCGACATGTTACCTTGGCCTGCGAGATCACCAGATCTGTCTCCAATTGAACACGTATGGGATATCATTGGACGACAACTCCAGCATCATCCACAGCCAGCACTGACCGTCCCAGTATTGACAGCACAAGTACAACAAGCATGGAACTCCATACCACAAAGTGACATTCGAAACCTGTATGACACAATGCATTCACGTTTGCAGGCTTGCATTCAAAATTCTGGAGGTTACACCGGCTATTAATTTAACAGTATTTCACATTTGAAATGCATTTTCTTGAGCTTAAATTAACCTGTGATCTTGAAAATTTAATCAATTAAACATGTTAACTTGACAAATGCATTGTCCAAATTTCATTACTCTACAATAATTTTTTCTTGGTGTTGGGATTTTTTTTTCCGTCTGTGTATATATGACATTGGGATAGGAAAAAATCCACCGCTTACCAAAGATGAGGGCTCCAGCGGCGTCAAAACACGAAAAAACACACAAACACAAACATAATACAAATTTTCGAGCTTAGCTCTTCATCAGGTTGTAGGATGAGGTGGCTGCCCCGCGGAAGCTAGCAACCAACTGAGGAGACCACACGGGGTGCACATGGTCGGCTGGCCGGAGTGGAGAGGGAGGGGGGAGTGGGGGTGGAAGGACCTAAGCCCGAAAATGATAATTAGACTGCACAGTGGAAACGCGGTTGCGGTCATAAGGTCACTGGCATAAAACAAACCAAGGAAACCCGGGGGGGGGGGTGGAATCTACTGAAAACGATCTATAGGTGCCCCCATAAAAAATTATTCCACACCCAAAATTCTTGAAAATATTACACACGAGAAAATACTACACACGGAAAAAATATAATAATATAAAACACACGAGAGAGAAGAAAAAAAAAAAAAATATTGCAATAGATCTAAGTACAAAAAGAGAAAGCTCTGGTGAGCGATGGTTTTGTGGGAAATGATGGCAGGTAAGGGGCAAAGGTCGGAGGAGAGAGGAAAATTGGAGCTATCTTAAATTTAGTCCAGGTGGTTGTCTGGTCCCCAGTTGGTACTGAAAGGCCAGTTCCCCACCTTCTCAGTTCTGAGATGCTGCTTTTGTCTGGGAGTACTTTGATGGCGCGGACTGTGAAGCAGGTGTTGAAATTGTTGGGTGTTATGAGTGGTGGCATGAAAAGAAACAGGGTGGTCAGGGTTCTCAGTCCAGACCGATTGTCTGTGTCCATTCATCCGGATGGCCAGTGGATTTGTGGTCAGACCTATGTAGGAGGCTGGGCAGTGGTTGCAGGTAAGTTGATAGATCAGGTGAGAAGTTACGCAGGTAGCCGATCCAGTGATATAGAAGGTTTCCCCTGTTACGGGATTGGTGAAGGTGGTCGAGGGCGGGTGCATCATGCAAAGTTTGCAACGGGGCCTGTTACATGGAAAGGATCCTTGGGGCTGTCTTGTGGGCTGAGGGGTTCCATGTTTATGGACCAAGAGTTGGTTCAAGTTGGGGGTCTACTGAAACAGGTTCTGGGGGCTGGGGAAGGATTAGTGGTAGGAGTGTTTTCATTTCCGGACAGGCTCGGAGGAGATCATATCCTTGTCTTAGGATCCTGTTGATGGATTCTAAGCCAGGGAAGTAGCGGGTGACCAAAACTGGGCTTTGGTTGGTTCTTGATGGTTGTGGGGTGTTGATGGATTGTGTCGGTACTGATGTGGCTCGTGTAACTTGTTTATGAACTAAATCTGGGGGGTAATTGCGGGATATTAGGGCTTCAGAAATGTTATTAGTGTACTGCTTAAGGGACTGTTCGTTGGAGCAAATGTGCCTGCCCCGGATTCCCAGGCTGTATGGGAGGGCGCGTTTGATGTGATTAGGATGGCATCTGTCGTAGTGGAGGTATTGTTGTAGATTGGTGGGTTTTATATGTACCGAAGAATTGATGCCGCCATCAGAGAGGGACAGGTCGACATCCAGGAAAGTGGCCTGGGTGTGGGAGTAATTCCATGTAAATTTCAAGGTGCTGGCATTATTGAGGTTATTGAGGAAAATGAGAAGGTTGTCTTCCCCGTGGGTCCAGACCATGAAAATATCGTCAATGAATCTGACCCATAGCAGGGGTTTCAAAAGGGCTGCAGCTAAGAAGGACATTTCTAGGCGGCCTAAGTATAAGTTGGCGTATGAGGGAGCCATGCGGGTGCCCATGGCAGTGCCGCTGACTTGTCGGTAGATTTTGCCATCAAAGGTGAAAACGTTGTTAGTTAAAATTAGTTCGGCCAGGTAGACTAGGAATGATCTGGACGGGAGGCTATTAGGGGGACGCTGGTCCAGAAAATGTTCCATGGCGCTGAGGCCATGGCAGTGGGGAATATTGGTGTATAGGGAGGTCACGTCAATCGTAACCAGAAGGGAGTCAGGTGGAAGAGGCACGGGAACTGTGGATAAACGGGAAAGAAAATGCCGGGTGTCTTTGATGTGGGAGGGGAGCTGGCTTACAATAGGCTGTAGGTGTTGGTCTACCAGGGTGGAAATGCGTTCGGTCGGAAAACCATAAGCAGCAACTATGGGGCGTCCAGGGTTGCCCGGTTTGTGAACTTTCGGAAGTAGGTACAAGTAAGGGGTGCGGGGCTTTTTTGGGATAAGGAGTGAGATTGAGTGGGCAGTGAGGCCTTGGAGGGGTCCACAAGACTGTATATAATCTTTTATACTGTCATTAATTGCAGCTGTAGGATCATGGTTAAGGAGGCGGTATGTGTTGGAGTCCGCCAATTGACGGAGAGCTTCGCTGAGGTAGTCACAACGGTTCATGACTACCGTTGTGGAGCCCTTGTCAGCCGGTAAGATAATCGGGTCAGGGTTAGATGAGAGTTTTTCAAGTTTTGTCGAAAGTGAATTTTAAGAGTGACTAGCAGTTTCTGTTACTACATTAATTTTTGTTAACAAGTTTTATGAGGAATATTTTGGGATACTGCATGACTTTCAGATGAATGAGTGAAAGCGTGTGCATGTTGTGAACTTTGTCTTGTTCAGTTAACTTGCAATCTTCCTTCGCTCTTGGCGTGACTCCATTTGGTGATGCCTGCAACATGGATATGGGTATCGATACACTTCAGCAAAATTCGCTCAAACACTTTGCTGAGCGTATCGAGGCTGATGGGTTGATAGTGGATCTGTCACAGCCTTATGGACCCTAATCACAATGGCATGCTTCCCTGCTTTCAGAAAAATCTGGTTTCACAGGATGGTATTGAAGAGGCACGCCAAGTAGTTCATTGTTTATGATGGTACCTTTTGGAGTGTCCGATTGTCATTGTGTTGTGCCCCAGTGCCTCTTGTTAATGAAGCTCAGTGATGCAGCTGGCTATCCCCTACGGTTCAATCTTAGTGATGTCATGGACTTTGTCAGCTGACAGGTACAGCCGCAGTCAGCGATGTACTGTGGCAACGTGGTAGTCATCAACGTCATTTTCGACAGGCTGGAAGTTTTTCTCAGTGCTGTCAGCTAACGCATAAGCCTTGTCTTCTGATAGGAATGCAAGACCACATTGTTGTGGATTGGTAGTATCAGTATCCTTCGGTGGATGAGGGGTGTAGTTTTGTTCCACGTACTGCCATTGCCTGGTCACAGCATTGCAACATGTGTAGACCACTGTCAGTTTTGGTGTTCCCACTAGGGCTGCCTTGCATTTGATTGAGGAGGTGGCGAGTGGCATGGTTCCTTGTTAGTTTCCGCTCCTTGGCGATCTGATTGTTGTATCTGGTGTTTGTAAGTAGGTACAGTGGAGAAGCTGGCAGTAATGCTCCAGGTATCAGTGAATCAGTGGTGGGGCAGCATAATTTATGGTGATGATGAAGAATCGTAGAGCGTCCTCATTATTTCCGTCCTCTGTACCCCTTTCCAGTTTTTCCACTAGGACTTCCTAAAATGGTTCCAAACAATCCGTTTATAATATGGAATAGGTCGACTCTGGGGCTACCATTCCCCATTGCTGATCTCAAGTAGCACAGGTGACTGGTCCATAGAAAGCCTCTTAAGGGTTGTTACCGAGACAAACCCTGAGATTCCCTTTATTACAGCAATTTCAAGCACATCAGTCTGGCTTCCATTTGCAGGATGATGGGCTGGTTAAGGGGGTTTCCATACACATATGTTGTGGTTATGGGCTAGGTGCACTAAGAGATTTCCAGCCTGATTAGCAGTTCTGCTGTACCTGTCCTGATGCCTCACACTGAGATCTCCCATTATTAGAATTTTTCTAGGAAGAGTGATAAGGGCAGTGATGTCAGATTTTTCGAGCATTTTGCGTGGATATCAGTAGGCTGCAATGACAATGCTAGCAGCTGAGGATGTTTTCATCTGAACTGCAACTGCTTCCACCTACTAAAGAGGAGGAAGAAGGACTTCATAGTGGAGAGTACCACGTTTTATGGAAAATCGCTACACTGCCATTGGCCATCAGTCTGCCTTTACAGAAGCACCAGTAGTTTGGTGCTGCCGACTGCAGGCACAGCTTCAGGTTGGGCTTGCTGACTAGTCAAATGTTCATATCTTGTCATGCAGAAACTGTCGAAACTCAAGCTGTTGTTCATGAATGCCATTGGCATTCCACACACAGAAAGTGTGGTTATGAATGTGTGGCCTCTTATTCATGGTTGTGTTGTTTGGTTATGATGGTGTTGGCAAGCTATTCAGCTGCATTTGGAGACTGACCATCATGCTG
The DNA here is from genome assembly GCA_031002005.1 of Vandiemenella viatica. Taxonomy (NCBI): domain Eukaryota; kingdom Metazoa; phylum Arthropoda; class Insecta; order Orthoptera; family Morabidae; genus Vandiemenella; species Vandiemenella viatica. The sequence continues at coordinate 171,538,673 of JARYHS010012519.1, read as the reverse complement.
AGCCCTCCATTCTGCCCAGAGACTGAGGCTGCAGTGTAGTCAGTCGTCTATGATCTTCTTTTGTACCTTAACTGTACCAAGTTTCGTCACTGCTAGGCCAACTCCAGTAGCTTTGCGTGTCTCCTACTTCCTTTAGTTGACAGTACATGGCTTTTACTGTCTGACCTCTCTGGTGCAGTAGTTCGACACTTTCTAAGAGTTAAGTCATTGATCACTGTATATACGTTGAATGTTGAACACAGTGGCTGGCATAGTGTCCTCATCCATTTCAAAAACCCTGTCTGTTTACCAGGTCATTGTACTTGCCACAATGTCCACCAGCAAAGCCGAGTGCAATGAGGCGTTCAACATGTGTGGCACAGAAGTGCAGCATGCGCCTTCCTTGTCACCCATCTGAACGTTATCACTGATCACATATTACAGATAATATTCATTCACACACACCTTTTGTATATCTGTTGCACAGGAAGTTTGGGTGTACATGAAATTTTTTAACCAAATTACGCACAAACTGACTGTGAGAGAAAGAAAGCCAAGTGACATACTGTATATAATGTTAGAGAGGTTTACACATACTGACCATCTGCCACCGTTTGTTGTTTTTTTTTCCCCTCAAAATTTCATGACAAAATACGTTATTTATCTTGAAAAAGTATTTCTATGCCCTTCCTAATGATACATATTATTTCACCAAGATCAGTTTAGATGTTTAGTCTTGGAAACATAACAAACATACAGAGGGGCAGAATTATTTTCATATTCATAATATTGGTGTAGATATGTTGTGAACACAGCTGGACAGAAAACCTTTTATCCGTTAACAAAATTGACTTTAAATGTAACTTTTAAGTTAACCTAAAAGTCATTTCCATTAAACTGAGCTTTCTTTAACGCAAGTGTGATATATAACTGTTACGCTAGGAATGGTATAGGTGTGAGTAGGAACGCTAGAGTTGTGGAGTGTTTGTATTTTACATCTGCAAACCGGCTCTCACTACTCGCTAAAATTCGATCAGCAATTGATTTTGATATTTTTAAAACCTAACTTTTTTACTACGAGGGATGTAGTGCCACTTTTTAGTTTGTGTTGGTTTGGAGTTTGTGAGGGAAATAAATTAAATTGACATCGTTACATGATTATATCATTGAAACTGAGGCCATAGAATCTGTTTGTGAAAGCAACAACGCTATCAATAGTAATGAGAAGATTAAAAATCATTGGCCACATTTCTGCGATTATGTTGCATTTAAATCAAGATTGGGAGAACAGTTGATTTATGAATTCAAACTGTGTTTGACTAAACTTTCTATAATAAAGGCTCACGTTTCTATCCTTAATAATCTTAAACAATACATGTAAAGAATGTATACATCCAAATAATTACCGTTTGAAGAAAAAGTAAAAATGAGGTCAACCCATGGAAAAAGGAAAAACAACTCAAAGCCATCTTCAAGTTCTTATATAGATAGCAGCAGAAGTGTTTTTTCCTCCCAGCTCCATCTGCATTGTAGTTACCGACAGTGGCACATCTCAGGCTGGTGTGGACCAATGCATTGTAATCTTTTTTGCTGCCAACATGATTCCACATGTTTTGGAATCTGATATGCTTGAGAAGCTGATTAAAATGTTGAACCTCGGTAAGAATTTAATTTCCGGAGGGATATTGAGTAGATGTATCGTTGATGGTTAACTTTTAATGGATAACTGTAACTTGCGTTAAATTTATAAAAATGTAACACTTAAACGATTATTGGAGCTAAAATTTTAAGTAGCTGGTTAATGAGTAACAAAGTCCACTTTTGGATTAACTGTGCCCAGCTGTGATCGTGAATCCCTAGGAGGTACATTTTCTGTGCTGTACACATTACCTGAGTGCTGAACTTAACGAAGTACAGCCACTCTACATTCATCGTGTATCCTTGTACTATTTTAAGCCTCAGTAATACACTTTAGATTAATAAGATATACGCATACACAATTCAGACAGTGTACACATTTCTTATCTTTTCCATAGGATAGAATGTATTTGATAACCTCAGCCATTGTTGAGCACATTTCATCTGTAACGCCATGATACGAAACTACTTTTTGAAGACTTTCATCTTCGTCAATTTTTTTGAATATGGCTGGATGTCCTTCTCATAATGATACAAGACTGAAAACATATTTTAGTAACGAACATCAATAGTTAAGAAACAGAATACTTTTTTTGTACTGTACCGCACAAAATAAGAGTACATGAGTGTTGATTTTTTCAATGACTATAATTAATTACAGTTAATTTGAAATTTTGGTATAGTAAATTATCAGCTTTTTTAGTTCTATATCCACAGTTTGTCTAATTCTCCTGTACAATTTCATTATTCAATACGAGACAACTTTTAATTTGTAATTGTTGATCACAGTTGTACTCAAGAAATTTATAGAATTTCATCAATATATTTTTTTATTTTTTTTTAAAAAAGTGGATAGAACTTTTCTTGTCAGTGGCAAGACAAATGTAGTTAATCATAAAATTTGTTCCAGTCATAAAAATGTCTGTGTTCATGAAATAAGGTAAGTATTTGTGTTGCATTAGTTGTGTACATTATTAGAACTCCTCCCATTTTAAACACCAATAAACAAATGTTTCAACCATTTCAGGTTGTGGAGGAGAGTATGCATCAATGTATAAACTGCAAGACCATGTTAAAACCCACACACAAGAGAAAGTAGTTGCCTGTCCAACATGTGGTGGAATGTTCTGCTCCAAAACAAAGTATCTAGACCACTGCAAGCGCCAGGTTCCTCTTCACAGTAAGTAAATTGTATTCTATTAACTAAAATAGCCTTCTGATATTGCTAGCTTGGTAATACATTCAAGCAAGGGTGGAGAAAATTGACCAGTCATTTAAATAATTTGGGGAGCTGTGGTAACACGTTACACAAAATTAAAATTTTCAGAAATTATTAATGGCTTCTGCCAAATTATATATATATAAAATATAAAATTATATAAAAAATATATACACTCACATGCAGCTCTGTGTCGGCTAGAAACTAATGTACTGTGTGGTACACCTGCCAAAACGGTGATCTACGGTGTGGCCTTGTGCACCATTTAGGAATATTGGGGACAATGGAATATGGAGCAAAGGGATGTTTATTTACCACCAACCCATCCCTTCCCCAGTTGTCTGCCTACTATTGAGGATATAACTTCATTTACTGTGTGCATTCACATTTCACATTGAGGTTGACAGATCCTCCTCAAGCCTGTGTATCATGTATTTAGGAATTGAAAGTAATGATCATCATTGGCAAACACTGTTGTTCAAATATCATCTCTGTTATCTGTTAGGAGTACTGTGTTAGTTAAGACAGTTAGTTACAATTATTCAACCCCATCCAGGAGAGGCATAGATAAAGAATATTGTTAAAAATAAAACTAATTTACCAATGCTTTCTGCCTAAGATTATGTATGGCGGTAGATGGTGCTTTTTTTTATTATTACAGCTGTAAATCAGCATATTAGTTGTTTAACTCATTTCTGAGAGTAGCAACACCATTTGGATTTATCATTGCGCTTGTGACGTTCTTGACTATGCTTTGACTGCAAATAAGGAAGTTGAATCACCCATGTGCATAACTGGTAGAAGATTGACTTTAAATCAATACTGGTAGTGAAATAAAAATCCAAGTGAATGAAGTCATAAGCGACAGCTATTCTATAAATGTAATAAAACTGTAATTGAGAATAAGATTGAATGTTTAAAATGTTAAAAATTAATCAAACAATTACAGAACTGTTAACAAGCTACTAAGAAAAATTTGTTTATCTATATGTCTGTCTGGATAAATGTGATTCATGGTTGGATTTTGATGGAGTTTTGAATAATTTATGGCCAGTAGTCTGTGACTCAAGGGAAATATTTTTTATGAGAAAATTATATTTTGTTCCTTGAGCATGAGCGAAATTCAATTAGAGAAAAAAGAAAAGAAAGTTTAGGTTACTATGGTGATAGATCAAGAGAAAAGCTAACGGAGGTTTTGTAAGATATAGATCGGTTGCTAAGAATACTAATCATTGCGAAAGAACCACCTTGCATCTTCGGGTATGTAGTTCCTTGAGGAGAAAAAGGAAGCACAATAATAAACTAAAATTGTTTGGAATATATAGGACTGCAGTCTTTATAATTCGAACAAACCACACGGTTATGCGACAACTCCCAGGAGTAAAATTTGGCATGTTTCATTTTGATGTAACATAGGGAAGCTTTGTAATCTGTAGTTATTAATAAAAGTGGGAATTTATCTTCAGCCTTCAATGTAGTTTAGATATGCTTTGTAACTTTTTAGTTCATTTTGAAGGGGCCAGTCATTTACAGATCCATTCCGCTAACAATTTAGACACTTGAATTTGTTGATTAATAGTTTTTCACACATAAGAAATTGTCTCCAATCATGATCATTTTCATAATTGTTTGTCTGCAGAGAGGAGCCTGTCCACTGTCTTCACTCTGTCAAGACTATCTAGATTGAGATTTTGTCTGTGAGCACGATTTTTCCATATTGAATGTTTATCTACGATAAACAACATAATGCTCATAAGGCTTGATTGCACTAAAAATGTTATATTCAGAAAAATTGGTAATTGGATGTTGATTTATTATTACATGATAGTAGCCTCTGGTATTTACTAATTTTATTATGCATTTCTACTCTTAATATTGCCTGATTTATTGAAAGCAGTAACTGTATTTTTGGAAGTTTGCTAAGAATATATTGTAAATATGATGAAGTTACTTTAAAATACCATTTAATTTTACTGTCAGGTCAAGGCTATCAATGTTCGCACTGCTCAAAATATTGCTCATCTGAGCGATTACTACGTGATCATATGAGACACCATGTTAATAACTACAAATGCAGATTTTGTGATATGACGTGCCCTACACCTTCAGCTCTGGGGCTTCATATCAGATTCCGACATTTGGAAACGAGGCCTTTCAAGTGCCAATTTTGTGAATTCAGGTTAGTCAGTGCCATCTGTTTCCAGCAGTAACATTTTTTTAATACATAAACTTCTTGTACTTCAGAATGTCAAAAATTTAAAATTGTACTTTTCACTCTATTTGTTCCTTAAATTGTGTGCTATTTCCTGTAATTTCAGAGGAAAAACTCAACAGCAAATAAGATGTCACACAGCTACCCATTATTCAGAAAATTTATATCATTGTTCTGCTGCTGGCTGTTCATATTCATGCCGTTGTGCCTCGGCTTTGAAAAAACATTTCACTAAGGTAAGAAAATATTTACATCCCTCAAATTTTTTTAAAAAGATGAGAGCAAAAGTTTGGCCTTTCAAACCAATGCAATGTGCTATTAAAATTCATAGTACCATAGCATTGGTTCACAACTACCAAGATTTGGGAATATTTTTCCTTAAGAAATTTCCTCGTAACTTTTATGATATTATTGATCAATATACATTGTTACAAATTCTTTTGTTCACAAGGGTAATACCAATTAATTTACTAAAACAGGGACAGGGAATGAAAATTAATCATTTACAAAAGCTGAAAATAAGACTGCAATAAAGAGCACTAAAATAGACACTATTTACTACGTTTCAGTTGAACCTTATTTATGCGAAGGAATTACACCCGTGGTGATGGTATCAGATGTTCACACAGCGGGTCTTGACATGTGGCACAAGACATGGTGTGTACACATAGTATCATCCATTTTTACCTTCAACTAGACATTGTATAGACCGTCTTTTAAACTTATCTGATGATAATTCTGCTTCTCCCTTTTTACTACTTTTAATTTAAATGTACAGTTTATGGTTTTTTATTTCTGGAGACAAAAATACCTCCAAAATCATGTTAAAACACACAAAAAAGACAGCCGTACAATTGATAGTAAATTATTTAAAGGTTTAAACATTCTACTTAAAGATTTATTTTGATAATTCACACACACTTATTTTCACTTATAAAAGACTGTGAACAATTTACATCACGTATAAAAATTTCTTGGGCCTCCCACTGGGGTAGTGCATCAATCAGATGTGAAGTTTCAGGGCCATTCTCTGACTCAATCTGCTGGCGAAGTGTCTGACACCTGGAGCGCTTGCTCTATATAGCCTCCGCTGGTCAACAGTTTCCGCCGACGTCATAATCAGATGTGCAGAGTGATGCTGAGGTGGTGGGGAGGCACCGAGTTGGGGTGAGGGACCTGGTGGGAACATATTTGGTGAAGGATGTCTGTTGTAATTCTGAGTTCATTCTCACATTTTTTTCGTTGGTTCTGTCTCCGGGTTGGCCAATCACTGGGCTCCAAGCTGCGCTAAGCTGGTAGCCAGTATCTCAGTTTACCAGGCCTTCTGCAAGAAGAATTTCCACAGCCTCCTTGATCACACTGTCCCAGTATACATTTGCGGGTACTAATGTTTGTGTCCTCTTGAAGTCAAAACAGTATCTTTCCTCTACGCTGTCTAGTGCCACAGCTCACTTCGTTACTTGTCCCAGGTGTATGCATCTCATATGTTCTATGCAGCGCTGAAGCATGGAGCGCGCCGTCTGCCATTATACTGCTGCCCACACTCGCAAGGTATGGAATAATTACCAGACTATATGAGACCCAACCAACCTTTGCACTGAGTAATAAGTCTTTATCTTCCTGAGTGGACAGAAGAAAGCTTTCACACCAACTTTGCCAAAAAGTCTGGCTATTTTTGCTGAAGTGGCTCCAGTGTAAGGTAATTGCCCGTTGTTCATCCTCTTGCTTTCTAATCTCTTTCATGCATAAGGCTTTGTTGATCTGGAATTCGCTGTGTCTATTCATGTAGAAAATGTGTCGCAGGTGGTCTAACTCAGCAAGTCTTCCAGCAGAGCTAGACCTGGTGGGAGGCCTGAGAAGTTTTTGTACAGTTGACACACTGGGATAGCCTTCATTCTTTCATCATTCATCATTATAATTCCCTATTAGTTCTTGTTAGTTTCCAAAAAAAACTATCATTTTCCGTCATGGTAGCACTTAAACCAACCAACATAGCTTCACTTTTAAATGCACTTGAACATATAATAGACTGTAATTCTTTAAATTGAAAGAGGTAATCAAACTTTGGGAAGTACCAAAAAATATATAAACATGTATTAAACTATTTAATACACTGGCAGAAATTAAAAGTGCAATGCCCAGATAGGTTTGTGATAAATGGAAAAAATTTGGACCCAAGTTTCCCCATATGAAAGAATATTAAATGATTAAAAATTGAAAGTTTTTACACATGCTAGTTTTGAGAATTACAGGGCTATTTATTTTGCAAAATTGCTATGTTTTTAAGTGTATATGTGGTGAACAATATGCACATTAGATCACACAGTCACTCTGCACAAACTGTGCAACAACTAACTGCACAAGACATGCAGGCGTAGAGATACATATCCCAAGAGGGCATCCACGCCGGAAGGATCCATGAATATATAGATGCTCTAGATTGGCCCACTTCTAACTGACACCTGTATCTAAATCTATTAATCTTAGCTTGATCCATTTCAATTTGTTATCATTTCTTCTGGGTATGAACCTGGATATATGTACAATTTTTCTCAAAATTCCACCAGTCCTGTCGGTTCCAGTGTATATTAAACAATCACATAAAAGATGCTAAGTAGCTAAAAGGAATTACAAATTAGGATAGGGAAATGAATCACCACTTACTTACTTTAGATAATGGTTGTGGGACAAAAAAAACACCACTGACAAAAACGCACATGATATAGGAATTTTCAGGTCAAGCCCTTTCTCAACAGACTATTAAGAGTGGGTGTTGTGGGAGACTGCCTCACAGGCCAGTAAGATGGTGAGGGTACACAAGAAGTCTCTAAATGCTGTGAAGGATCTGATATATAAATTTGGGACTAGACAAGAGAAGGTTGATGAATATGGGCTTTTAAGTGACACAAGTTGGAAGTTGTGTTGTAATGGTTAGGCCTTATCATAAGAGAGCCATATATTAACCAGAGTTAGAGGTGGATATGGGATATTAGAGTTTGTGCTAGGTTGTGGGAGTTATGGGTTTAGGATTTTTTATTTAATATATGCATCAATCCATGGCAGGCAGTTGTATGGTTGTGGACATGTGGCATGGAAAGGCTGGCAGCTTTTACTGTGATGGTTTGTATAATCTAACGAAAATGATCACTGGCTTTGGATGTACTTTGCTTTCAGTTATGTCAACTTTCAAACTCCAGTTTGACCTTGTGTAAAGAAGAGAAAAGCAGACTGCATAACCCAATGTTATACTTGCTTCCCATCAATAGTGCATCAAGTATACTTCCACCATCTTCCTGCCGAGGCACTATCATTTACTTTAAATCTGCAGATGATCAAACAAAGATTTTGTACTATTAAATCTGTGTGCTTGTAACCTTACATTGAAGATTATTCAGTATAGTGTACATATTGAAATAAAATAATCTTTTAAGAAGAGAAAGTAAGAGCATCACTTACAGTAGTAATTACAATGACTTGAATGAGAGAAAACCGTAACACTTATTAAAAATGTAAGATTTTCAAGTTAGACTCTTCTTCAGTTGGGAGAGTGTTTACACTACCACCGCAATTCCCACACTTCCCATTTGGTTCATGTTTGGCTACTTGTGTGGTAGGTCTGGATGTGTACATATCTTCCCCTTTGCCATGTGTCTTATTTCTTACATGATAAAGGACTTTTCTGAAATATTGTAAAGCAAGACAGCCCAATGAATTTTGGAGATGGCCACAATTTCAGTTCTAAGAGCCTGTGGGCCACTATTTCGATTCTAAATAAGCTTGCGGGCCACATAATACTTGCCTATGGTTACAATTGATATAATAAACATGTAAGTATCACAGTTTAATTACAGTAAAAAACTAAAAACCATCAATGAGACCTTTGCAGAGGTTTTTGAGCTGGCATATTCTAGACTGCTGCTGTTGATGGGCCAATTCAAATACCCTGCCAGGCCACTTCATGGTCTGCGGGCCTTATTGTAAAATGTTTTTGTATTTGTTTGGCCCTTCTGCCTTCACTTGTAGCAAGTGATGGATTGTTTTCAATCTTTATTTTTTATTTTTTTTTTTCATTCAGAGTAAATAAAACCTTGCTGTTTTACAGACTGCTACTTATTAACCCTCGTCATGGTATTTTAAAATGGCTAGCAATCTCATTTACAGGATTAGTTTGTGAAACAGTTTCATTTTACACTCCCTAGTCAAGGTCTCAGTTTTCCTTGTGTAGGAAACAGACACTGCAGAATGTGTAGCATTCTTTATTTAGTTGTTAGTTCAGTTTATATTCTCAATCTATATGTTACCCATACTGACAAAATTTTGTACAGAATTAAGTCTGTTTTGCATCTGATTTCCCTTGTACCTTCTAATATTTTTTTCTTCAAAATTTGGTATTTTCTTTTATTGTTTTTGACAGGTACATGAAGGAGTCGTTGAATCTTTGTATTGCTGTCATATATGTGATAAGAAATTAGATAGAGGGGCACGTTTAACCCGTCATCTTTTTGACAAGCACAATCTTCGTTGGCCATCTGGACACAGCAGATTTAGGTATGTATGGAATTGCTTATATGGAAAATTTGTTACATAAGTGATTTGCCTATTTAATGGTTTTAAATAAAAACATTGTCAATTTCTCTGATAAGTTTTAGGTACATACATCAAAATAGTAAATAATGTGTTGTGTTTCTTTTTGATGGTGTTTCCAGAAATGGAAAATAAATAAGTAAATAATATCAATGAGCAGGAAAATTCTTTTGGCAATAAAACTAAGGAATGATAGGGAAATAAGACCCAAATGATAGTAACTATAATTTTAAAGATCCATTTTATTTATTCATTTTTAAGAAATATAAAGGAGTAAAATTGGAATTATTTGTACAGCCCTATTTAGTTTACCACTTTGTTAATAGTACCATTTTCTTAGTTTCCTAACACTTTCTTTATAACATTATACTTTCCATCTTCATGTTCAGTGTAGTTTCTGTGACCAAACACTCGTCAAATAAGTCTTGAATATGTCTCACTTCATGTTCAGGTAACATATTAATATTTACTCTGAAAATAATTAAACCACAAAAAATAACAAAATCCAAAATTGTATAAAATATGTTGTAAGCACCTTAGAATTTGGGTAAATTCTAGTTTTCTTAGCTAAGAGCATAAGGGAGGGAGTAAGCTTTCCAGTAAACATATAATTTTCATTGCAAATACAGGAAGTGAGAAACGTTTCATGCAGAAGCTGATACCACAAGCCAATTCAATAAATATACCATTTTAAAAACAGTAAAGTCACTCAACATATAATACAAGTGCTAAATAAACATTTTTAATAGTAAACGTCTTTAATTTAACCTGGAATAGGGTAATCCATTATTATCCAACTTATAAACAATAGATTTTGGTTGAGTGATAATTTCACTAATTCTTAACACTTTTCGATGCAGTAAAGTAATTTAATAATGATAATAATTCAAAAGAAAGATAAATTTACTAAAATTCCGTAGTTTCAGACCGTGTAAATAAAGAAAACAAAACTTTAAACACCTCATGGAGAAAACTTTCACTTTTATCATTTTTTTATCATATGTTTTCAGTAATTTCTCAAACTAAAAAGTAAATTTCCTGAAAGAACTATAAATCCAGTATAACATATTAAAATTTCAGAACATTTCATACAGTAGAATAGATTTTAAAGCATTTTGAAAGTTATTTCGTCATCTAGCACAACGTGGTTTCATTCGAGATTTATTTGCAATTGAACTAAGCAATTTCTGTAAATAAAATAACTGTTAAAACACATAATTAAATTCAAATAAAATTCAGGTAACTTTACTTTTTCGATATAAATCTGCTAAACAGATTTAAATCCGATATTTGTTAAACTCATAACTTTGCCATTACACCACCGATGATAATAATAATATTTACATCATTTTAATTAGGAATTAACGTAGAACACAATCACACTAATTTTATCACGATAATTTGCAATCCAGCAGGGTCGCCTAAAAAATTGCCAGAATTAAGAAATAATTCGGGGAATCACTAATTAAGTTGTGGAAACTTTTTATCAATATGCCTGAAAACTAAATTCAATTACAAGGAAGCTTATCATTTGAGAATTTTTGCTAAACACTTTTTACAATCTTTGAAGGTCAGGCTACACACGAGTAAAGTTAGAACACATTCTATAATTACAGCTTTTTACATTATTTTTGGAAAGTGTCGGTATACATCAAGCATGGGGATGAGGGTATGTAGGAGGTGGCCCAGGAGAGGGGGTTGTCTGTAATCCGGGAACGTTGCGTATGATAAAACTACGAGAGCATGTATCGGTCGTGTGGTAAAGTGATTAATGGTTAGGTGAGACATTTTCCGGTTGGTCGGTGTACCTCCATATTGACTGTGGTTAATGAGTAATTGGCAAAGATAATGACTATGAACTTTTATATTTACAAAAGGGGTTTCGGTCGGTAAATTTCTTACTCTTCATAATTTGCAATCTGTTTGTAAACGTTTGTATGATTGCCTACTCAACTGTAACAGCTATTTTCTGAAATGTGACTTTGGAATAAAATTCATTTTTCATCAAGTGGA